>LPNX010073188.1:21000-33989 GCA_001517045.1 Pseudotsuga menziesii | reverse complement strand
TTCCCAATTTGCATGTATAAGGAATTGAATGTATGTAAGGACCTTTATATAAATTGTACAGGGGGCTCCCTTTTTAATATATATATGATACTCGCATATATATATATATATATATATATATATATATATATATTTATACATGCATAATATAATGTTGTATAACCTTCATATATACTTATATATGAGGCTTATTTTCTTTGCTTATAATAGATATAATATACATGCATAAAATAATGATGTATATCTTTCATATATACTTATATATGAAACTTATTTCTTTGTAATACTCTTATGCAGATATATATAATATACAAGCATAAGATAATGTTCAACCCTCACCTATATACTTTTACCTGAAGTGGATTAAGTCCCTTGGTGGTTTTCCCTTGTTTGTTTTCTTTTCATTAAATGTTATAACTAATCGACCCTTTTGTGTCGAAGTCAAATAGATGGTAATTTTTCTCTATCATAGCTTAATCATACTATAGCTAAAGGTTAGGTTATAGTAGTTATTTTGGGCTAACTATGGCAATCATTAGGAATCCCTAACCATATTCCTTTGCCTTCATAGGCTCAATTTTCCCATCATTAAGCTGCGACCAAATCCTAAGTCTACAAATTGGATCTTCGACTATATTGATTTTATCATTTTTCTTCTGGCGGGGCCTTGGCCTTGAGCTCCTCACCAGAAGAATGAGTACATAATATATTCAGAAACCTTAATTTCTTGGGGTGTATAAGAGGGACATTACAGAAAATATTCATTGCTTCCTTCAATCGCAGGGTTTTCTTCTCCCCTAAGCTCATGAAAGAAAAAAAAATGCAGAGAGTAAATCCTTTAACATGCCAAGCTGCGTTTCTTCTTTCCCCAAATCGCAGAGGTGCAGAATCTCTAACGTAGAGATGTCGCCTCCTCAAAATTCACAGAGCCACATGCTCTACACGTAGAGCTGCCTCCTCTCCAAAAGCAGAACGTAGATCTTTTCCTTTCATAAACTATTTCCCAAAAGGGTGTTCCAGTCATGGCTTTTTTCCCCAACATTCATGAACTCGCTCTCATACCAGCCGACATATCTCCCCCCCCCTCTTGACCAGGAAGTTAACCTTCCTTTAAAGCGTGCTGTGGACCGCCCTCAGCTAGGATTCCCTGCGCTAAAAAGATGGGATTTTCTCCTCGACTTACTTAGTATGCTTCCCTTTCTAAGGAGGCGTCCATCTTCATTTACAGGATATGTTTGGAAAAAATGCCTGACAGCATAAATGAAGCCCTGGTAATTCGCCGAGCAGATTTTTCTTCAATTGTCAGTTTCCATCAAAACTCCTCTTATCTTGCCAGCGTGCCTTTAAGTGGCTAATTAGATACTAAAAATACCTCACGAAAAAGAAGGATAACTTCATGGGCCAATAACTATTCCCCATCTATCGACCAGCCCTTGAGTGAGATATTTCTATATTTTTCCCCTTTTTGCCTACATGGTCTTTTTAGCATAATACCCATGCTATTATGATTATTACTATAAATCTTAGAGTAATAAACTCATTCCATAATTCTCTATACTCTAGTTACAACATGAATCACACCCTATTGAATAGCATGGTAGTGGTTATGCAAGGTTAAATTTTACGATTAAACAAAGTTAATAAAACTGCCCTGACATCATTCACATGATGCTTGACTCAAAGGGCTATGCTGCCCATTAATCTTTTGTTGACATACTATAAGTATGTATATCGATATATACGTCAATCACACTAGGAGTCTCTATATACTATTTTAGGTAGATGTCATGTCATTTTAATTATTAGACGATATCTCCTAAGTTCAAGGGAGCTATTTCCTGTAGTCCCCTTTGTTATTAATTCTTCGGGTTTTTTTCTTAAAAGATTTAGCCCCTTAACTTTTGTACTGTTGAAAAATAAAAAGCAACCTTCTCTATTCAGGCTTGCCTGTACTAGGATTGGGTATTCCTCTAGGGCGTCTTGAGTTGGGATAATTTTTTATCCATTAGTTAGCCCTTTGTTAAGTTGTGTCATTGCATTTTTATCATCTAAGTATTTTCACTTAGACAGTTAACCTTTCAAATCCACAAGGTGTTGTCTTGGTGGGGCCTTGGCCTTGAGCTCCTCACCGAGACAATTACAATAATATGCAAAATTACAAAGTATTCCAAGGCCTAGGAGAGGGATATTACATCCTTCCCCCCTAAAAAAAAGAACACCGTGCTCGGTGTTTCTTGTTTCTTCGACAAAACTTTTATTCTTCTCTGGAGTCATCTCGTCTTGCTTCGCCTTGCTCGGATCTATTTGATTTTATTTTCGGATCTTTGTAGGTTTGTAGGACCTGCATTTTTCCTGTAACATAAAATCAGGTCTACCCAAATTTTTCATAGGTAGGAGTCAATTCATCATGAAACATAATTAGCAGGTCTTTTGCAGCATCATAAGTACCATTCAGTCCTTTCCAGTAATTCCATGTCCAAATTACAATTCAACTTAATCAACAGTCATAGATTCTCTTGCAATCTGCAATTTTCTAATGTTCATGGGTGTCATATTACCCAATTAATTTCCATAATGCAATTGATACATCAACAAAAACATGACTACAAGCATTGAAATCCCATTATATCAATAATGTCAATCAATCAACATATTACCTCATCGGTACAAGTTTACCTGCAATGCACATACCTTTTACCGCATTGTTCATTTCTTGGATATCCTCTATCCCAGCACATCAAGTGCCAACAGTACTTCAAGTACCAATCCAAGTCACCCAACACAAGGACGATACCAACCCTTTGTGTATCTCCTCTGTGCTATTCAGGGTGCTTGTCATTATTCTTCATTCAAGCCACCCAACACAAGGACGATACCCTGTACCCCTCTTAGCGGTATCTCCTTTAGGGTGCTTCACCAAGATGAGTCACTCCGTTCTCGCACACCTCCACAGCGCCTAGAGGTTATTCTCTTCACAGAGTCCCCCAACTCATGTGAGAGTCCTCTAATGTGTGCGGAACGAGTCTTAACCACATGTCTTACATCTAGGCGTCCCTAGAATGCATAATGGTCCCTCGCTGGCCCAGGGGAATACAAGGTAGATTTTAACCACTACCTCCATCACCACTCGCTCTTCTGGTGATAACTTTATACTCATGAGATTTAACTCATCATAGTCCTGGAGCTTTAGCCTTTTCTTATGGCCATAATTTTCCATGCCTGCAAGCACTCTATGGGTGTTAGCTTATCATTTTAACAATTCAAAGAACATCAAAATCATAAGTCATGCCTTACTTCATTTTTCATTCATCCGATAAGAGCCTTTTATCACCAGAATTGACAAGAAGGAATTTACAAAAAGCCACAAAACCTTTCATTTCCTTATACTGACACCACTTGCAAGAAAACACATAAAACTTGAGAATTTTGACAATGCAATTACTCATTAACTTCAATTTATTATAACAGAAAAATTCACTCACAGCTGCAATTTTATATATACTACATTTGAACTTTTTAAATGCTTTGTCAATGCCATAAGAACAATATCCAAAATCTGTTAGCAATTCTTAAACAACGTAAATTGCCTGCAATTAGCCTCGCCACAATAAGGTTAGACAAATCCCAATCGAAAAGACCAATTAAACAACTGTCTTAGTTAAACTGTCCCTTCTACAATATCCATAATTAAAATAATTTCAACCACCGAGATGGGCATCCTGCAGATAAAATAATAAAAAACACAACCTGAGATAATCGTGGTCATCACCTGAAAGACAACTCAATAGTAGAGTTGTCCCCAATGAAGTTGGTCTCTGGAAATGCTATTGGACATTTCCTGCCATGCCATCCTAATGGCTGGCGTGCTCAGCTATTCAAACCTTCTTCAACTACGAGCAAATTAGAGAGCAATACTGAAACCTTAAACCACTCAAATCAACAAAATCAGTTTGCATAAAATAGGCTATATTATTCAAATAATACTCTTTGCAATGTTTAAACATATAGTATTGATTCTTGAATGAATTTGTATAATTACACTGCTATAACATTAGTTACTACCATCCACTTGCATACTAATACCATAATATCGACACCATCGAGCCTTTCATCAAACTTCAATATAAGGTACAAGTTCCTACTAACTTATCGAGTATTTAAACAATAATTCCCAAAACATTTAGCAGCATCATTTTACCTACCGAAATGTATGATGGAATATCTAATTGATATTTTTCCATCCATGCACTTAAACTTTGTAAAAACGTTTATGTGAAATCTCTACCTGGTACATTGCTAACAAGTAACAAGTAACACAAGGAACATAACCTATCAAGGGTACGTTAATGAAAATGTCTCCAAATACTAGCTGATTGGATTTGCCTCTATAGTTCTTCGATCTCGGGAGGCTGCTTATATTAAAAAAAAATAGGAATTATACCACAGCACCATTATGTGAGAATGGTAAAAATGTTTTTCAGATCAACCCAAAATCCCAAATTGCATTTCTCAATTTATAATAACACATGCATGATAAATCAAATGCAGAAGTACACAAAATTCAAATTGATTTAGAAGGTAGAGCAGCCCCAAATGTAATCTTAAGCAAATGAGAACCCAAGCGTAATAAAAAAAAACACAGTTGTGCAGACACGGCCCACACACATTCCGAATAAGAAAAAAAATCACAATTAAAATCCATATGGATTTCAGATATTAAATTGCATCATAGGCATATAAACTCCAATCACAGGCCTACACATGTTGATACAAATATGAAATTGCAGACATAACGCCCACACATACCGGATGTAAAATCGCAAATAGAGTCCTTTTTCGATTTCAGATATGAAATCACAGCATACGCATATAAATTCCTTATTGTACAAAATCGCAGGAATTATATATATATTGATCCGGATATGAAATTTCAAGCCTAGCGTATATTTACATCCCTAATAAGAGAAAACGCAAATACAACCCTTATCGATTTTTTAAGTATGAAATTGCAGTATAGGCATATAAATTCCCTATTACTTATCGATAAAACATTTTTCCAGCAACAATGCTCCATCAACAAGATAATACATTTACCATGATTGCAAGTTGTTAAGAATTCAAACCATGAATCCCACCAATGCCAACCAATTCAAACATTTTTCATCAGCAACTTTCAACATTTACTATCATTCCTTACAATTTGTTAAGACTTTAAACCGTAAATCTGAGCAACGTTTTTACAGATGTATATAAACAAATTCCAACATTTTTCACTATTAGCATTCAATCTATAAGGTAATGCATTTATCATGATTCTTTATAATCCCATAAATAATTCAAAGCATAAATCCCAACAATGTTTTCTTTCTAGATTCGAAGCAAAAATATAAATTTAAAACACTAGCAATTACCTGATTTGTATAATATTGCTATCGCTAATTCCCTATTAGCTATTTACTTTCATATTTAAATACTAATTAAAACTTAAACCCTAGCATTTACCAGATCTAGATTAGATGAACGGTCCGAACTTGTTGGTTTTCTAGGTCACAGAGAAAAATTCAATCATTAGTCAAAACGAAACATGCTGGAGCTTTTTTGAGCCCAATAGGCCCAAGCGTTTCAACCTCGCTCTGATACCATATGTAAAATACCTTCTGTACCTCTATGTCATTATGGGTAGAAAGGGGAATAAATGTTCCCTATTTGCTTCCACTGTTACTATAAAATGGGTAAAAGATGTTAGTAGCAGATTTATATAGCATTTCCAAAGTAGCATGTTCAATTAATTCGTTAAATCAAACTATACGTACTGTAAAACAATCATTTGGACAAGTCTACATCCATCCTGCATATGGAATACCATACATGCTAAATTATGATCAAGTAATCCCCTAAATAGTGAAATGCTTAGATGAATCATTATCCCTCGAATATCAGTATGGATCTTTTCTTAAGCAGAGCAATTTACCCATTGTTTATTACTAAGTAGTGAATCGTAGGGGATGCACTTCGATTCATATCTTTACAACCATTTAACCATTGATCTGCAAGCGTATTCATCATCATAGCACAATTAAAACAGTACTATAAGTGAACAAGAAACAATATAATAACTCTTCTTCATTATCTTCCACAGTAGAAAATCCATAATCAAGGTTGTAGAACAGCATCACATGAACACAAGAAAATGTGAGGTAAGTCAAACATTCACACACATGAAAAGAAGACAGACAAAGATGTACGTGGTTCACCCAAACCTTGGGGTTACGTCCACCAAAAGGTGTCACATGCCTGCGACATTTTATTTCATTAAAAGTTACATTCCGCAACATCATAGTTGCCATCCTTTTATTCAAATGAAAAAACATAGGCTTCCTCTCTACTGAGCTATTCAGTGCTGTTATCAAGCTACCACAAGGGTTTTTATTTATTTATTATTTAAGAACTTCCTCCGGAATCATTTCAAGATTTCTATCAATGCAGCAGCCCCACATCACTTACTGTTAAATATGGTACATAGCAGGTGGAAGTTTTATGTAACATTATAGATCTATGGTATGCTTTGCGAATAAGTGGAATTTGGCACAAAAACAGTCCTAGATCGTAGCTATAATTTTTAGTTCAGTAACATCACATAGAAATAAGTTGAGCAGAGGGATGGGTTGGACGCATCCAACATTCATAGAGAACAAAGATCATCTTACGATTTAGCTATAATTAACCTAACGAGTAGCAGAGGCACCAATTATCATAAAGTATCCAGTTCCATAAAAAAAACGCATAGCCAAACTCAAAGGGATGCAGTTCGAGTTCCACTAGCAGCAGTGGTGCATACCATAGAAGTAATGGAAACATACGCAAATGTATAGGCAATAGTCTAAGCAGCGTATCCAGTTTATGACAGTTAGGGGAAAGCAATTACATAACTTCTAGATCAATATAAAGAGTAAAACCTGAAACTAGTAAGTGATCCAACAGTTCCATATCCAGTTAAAGAGCACTATTTGGGGTACATCTAACCAACTAAGGTAGCACAAGATATGATGACAGCATGTCAATCAAGTTCTAGACAGAATTGCATTGAGAAGGGTGTATGAGGAGGAGGCCGTATAGATCTCAATGTCATTAAAAGGGGAGCGAGTCATGCATAGTTTTACAAGTATAAAACAGATTCAAATCACGCATAGGTTAAAACTCAAGTTACACTATAGATCTGCCTCGATTAAAAACTAGCAGGTTAAGCTCATCATATCAAGATTTTGACTCACATAGAAGTAAAAAAAATAATAGAACCCAACATAACTTACATATCTGGTTCAATGGAATGCGCAGAGGTTAAACTGGTAATACATCCCATATATTGACTCTTGCAAAAGTTAAAACCCAACAAGATTTACAGATATGACCCACAAACAAAATCGTAAAGACAACGGGAAAGAAAACAACAACAAATACCAACTTACTACATGCTTATGGAGTCAAAGTAGATCTATGGGAAACAAAATACCCCTTTTTTTTCATGAATACTTTGTCGAAGGTCTTCGAATCTTTCAAGGGTTAGATCATACCTTATTTGGAACAAATATCACATGCCGAGATGTAGGTCGTGTAGCAGCGCATCCCTATGCGCAGGCCCCATTTCCTGATCCCGTTACAAAATAAAATCTCTCGAATCGAGATTTAGGGTTTGCTAACTCAGCCCCTTTTTCTCCCCTCTTCCGTTCACCAAATTCCTTATTTCTTGCTGAGTGCTTACAAAAATTCCTGGAGAAACGCAGAGGTGGTCATTTATGAAGGCGCCGAGATTGGTTCCTCCCATTGCATGGCTGGAAAATATTCATTGCTTCCTTCAATCGCAGGGTTTTCTTCTCCCCTAAGCTCATGAAAGAAAAAAAAATGCAGAGAGTAAATCCTTTAACATGCGAGGCTGCGTTTCTTCTTTCCCCAAATCGCAGAGGTGCAGAATCTCTAACGTAGAGATGTCGCCTCCTCAAAATTCACAGAGCCGCATGCTCTACACGTAGAGCTACCTCCTCTCCAAAAGCAGAACGTAGATCTTTTCCTTTCAGAAACTATTTCCCAAAAGGGTGTTCCAGTCATGGCTTTTTTCCCCAACATTCGTGAACTCGCTCTCATACCGGCCGACGTATCTCCCCCCCCTCTTGACCAGGAAGTTAACCTTCCTTTAAAGCGTGCTGTGGACCGCCCTCAACTAGGATTCCCTGCGCTAAAAAGATGGGATTTTCTCCTCGACTTACTTAGTATGCTTCCCTTTCTAAGGAGGCGTCCATCTTCATTTACAGGATATGTTTGGAAAAAATGCTTGACAGCATAAATGAAGCCCTGGTAATTCGCCGAGCAGATTTTTCTTCAATTGTCAGTTTCCATCAAAAATCCTCTTATCTTGCCAGCGTGCCTTTAAGTGGCTAATTAGATACTAAAAATACCTCACGAAAAAGAAGGATAACTTCATGGGCCAATAACTATTCCCCATCTATCGACCAGCCCTTGAGTGAGATATTTCTATATTTTTCCCCTTTTTGCCTACGTGGTCTTTTCAGCATAATACCCATGCTATTATGCTTATTACTATAAATCTTAGAGTAATAAACTCATTCCATAATTCGCTATACTCTAGTTACAACATGAATCACACCCTATTGAATAGCATGGTAGTGGTTAGGCAAGGTTAAATTTTACGATTAAACAAAGTTAATAAAACTGCCGTGACATCATTCACATGATGCTTGACTCAAAGGGATATGCTTCCCATTAATCTTTTGTTGACATACTATAAGTATGTATATCGATATATACGTCAATCACACTAGGAGTCTCTATATACTATTTTAGGTAGATGTCATGTCATTTTAATTATTAGACGATATCTCCTAAGTTCAAGGGAGCTATTTCCTGTAGTCCCCTTTGTTATTAATTCTTCGGGTTTTTTTCTTAAAAGATTTAACCCCTTAACTTTTGTACTGTTGAAAAATAAAAAGCAACCTTCTCTATTCGGGCTTGCCTGTACTAGGATTGGGTATTCCTCTAGGGCGTCTTGAGTTGGGATAATTTTTTATCCATTAGTTAGCCCTTTGTTAAGTTGTGTCATTGCATTTTTATCATCTAAGTATTTTCACTTAGACAGTTAACCTTTCAAAGCCACAAGGTGTTGTCTTGGTGGGGCCTTGGCCTTGAGCTCCTCACCGAGACAATTACAATAATATGCAAAATTACAAAGTATTCCAGGGCCTAGGAGAGGGATATTAGAGAAAGTGAATATTGGTCTCTTTCTTCTCCAATGTCTAGAAATGAAGACCGGCTCTTTAATGCTTGAATTAGTCATCTTATGGGCAGAGCCTATGGGCATAGAAGTGACGCGCTGGTGGTAAAAACTAGACTCTTATTGCCTTGAGTAGGGTCGCTAAACCACCCAAATTCATGTTAGCCTGAAGATCCACAACAGTCCACTCGTAGTTGCGCCTTCATCCAGTTTTTGGTTAGCGTGTATGCCTGCGGTCCCAAAATTAAATTCTGAAATATTATGCACTTGTACCGTAATCTTCATTTGAAAACGACATGGGCATGATTTTGTAATTTTATCCTGTGTATGCTGGAATTTTTATCCTGCGTGTGGTCTGAGTGTATATTCACATACTTGTAGATGAGAGCCATTACCGGTGTTTGCTTCCGGGTGTTTGCGTTTTCCTTTAAGATTTTTCCCTTCTCCATTGTTGGGGTTCAGAAAAGTAATCCTTATGCTTCCACCGGAAAGAAATGAGGGCAGATTGGCATTTCCCCTGCGTGATGGCATAGACCACCCCTTCTTTTAGTTCGCAGATCCAGTCCGAGCCTCGTTTGTTTTTTGATTAGTTTTATTTTAATTACAACAGATTAGGAACTGTAAATAATGACCAAGTAAGTTTTCCGGAATCTATCTTATACGATCTGGAAATACCATCCTAAGTGATCGGAACTATAACTTTTGGTAGACCCTTTTTAGAGCTCTACATCTGCACATCGAAATTATGTGTTATAATGTGAGCAATCACTGGTTGTAATCATTCCTAGAAATTAACCTTCACCTGCACTAGAGCATGGACTCTGGAAAACTCTAAGTAGTCAATTGGGGTGAATCTGTTGATGCTATGGGTTTCTAAAGACAAAACAAAATAACACTGTTGAATATAGTTGAGCAGTTTTTGCTTGTGAAGAATTTAGGGGACATATGATTAGTTTGAATGTTAAGAAAGTTAACAATGAACCGGAAAACGAATTAATATTGCTGAATTAACCAGACTCGAGAGATGAAGGGTTGACAATGTAGGCTAAAGGAATAGTTTCCTGGCAAATGATCTCTAAAACAGTTATGTTAGTGCTCATTTATGTAAAACCATGTTTTTCTCTTAAACCCCAACCCAAGACTATTTAGAGTTTGGGTTTTGAAATACTGCTGTTCGGGAAGACAGTTTTGAGTGAGTCAAATGATTGTCAATTATTACAACAGAGAAGGATTTTTGTGGAAGTGATGCAGTATCACAACTGCTGTTTTGTAAACCTGGTTGAATGACTTAATAAAATCTAAACCATTTGGTGGACGTAACACTGAGTTTGGGGTGAACCACGTACATCTTTTCTCTGTGTGATTGGTTCTTGTGTTTTGCATGAGTTAATATCTCATATATGTTTCATAATGTTAATAAAAATTGCTGTTATATGTTGAAATTCACAATGTTAAGAAATATATTGCTCATACCTATTGAAATTCATGCTGTTAAGAAGGATTGTTTATGCATCACATTTTAACGCTATAATACTAGTTGCAGCTTGATGGATATTCAGATTTCAAGTCCTTTAAAATGTACATAAAGTGCAAATTATTACATGTGTATGCGTGCCCCCTTCTATGTTGTGAACTAAAGTCCTTCTGTGGGGTACTCATAAATTATAGTGCCTTATATGTTGAGTTGCAATGAAGGGGAGGTATTTCTTAGTTGTTACTTTAATAAGGAGAAGTAAGATTTAAGGTACTTGAAAAAAATTAGAAATCTCCTTAGGAGTACATCGTTACAACGAAACCTTGGTTGGCTTTTCAGTATTATTTCTTAATGAAGTATCTCCAGTAACTTCAATGATAGGATTGCAAGGATAACTATTCCAAGCCATAGGTAGCAGTAAGTGGTGTGTAATTTGCATGACTGATTTTCTAACAAGAAGAACGGATGTGAGTCGTCGAATGATTGTTTTTCCATGCTTACAGATTGACCTTATCGAATTGATTTGAACTTGATTCATCCGACACTAATAGAACTGATTATTTTGTAGTAGCAGTGAATAAAAGAAAAAAAAAAATTCACCCCTTTTTGACACCCAATGGCACTGAGGTACAGGAGGTACATTACATACGGTATCAGAGCCACAGTTGAAACTCTTGGGCCTAATTGGGCTCAAAACGCTCCTGCATGTTTTATTTTGGAACTACATGTCTACTCACCTTGGAGTTGTGCAGGGGAGGCTGGAACATTGGCCCAAAATCACAACAACCAAATACCTTGTTAGCTCAATGTGAGACCTGAGCATGTAAGTACACAGGTATCAGGTTATTCTCTTGCTCGCTTACGAATATGTTTACAAATAGCTAAGACGGTTGCTTCGTGTGTATTTTGAGTTGCACCAATAAAATTTACTAAGGGTTAGAAATTCTTCTTGGTCAAACTCATGGTCGACAAGAGTACAATAGTAGTTTCTATTATAATAGTAATGTGGGAATTGGAGACTCATAGTTTTAGGTATAAGTATATTCTGTGAGTTTGCTTCAGTTTCCTTATGCATCTAGGTCTTCTAAATATGGATCTGGTTATGACTATTTTCTGTGAGTTTTGCTTGAGTTTTGTATGCATTCAGGATTTTAATGTGCATCCGGGCATGGGTATGCTTCTGCGATTCTTGCGTATTTTTCCATATGCGTTCAAGACCTCAGTATGCGACCGATTAAGAGATTTTTAGATATAAATCTGAGTATGAGTAGGCTTCGGCGATTATATTATTACATGAATGTGAGATTTAGATTTCCATGGTTATATACACTGGCAAAGATGGATCTAAAACGAATCCCGTTAGGTCCTATAGCTCTAAATGTCTGCATGCATAGATCTAATGATTGCATGCATTTTAGATATAGATTAGATGTATGAGATCCATATTCCCATGGTTGTATGTAATTGCAAAGATAGATCTGATCATAGGAAATTAATCCTGTTAGACCTGATGCTTGTATATGGCTGCATGTTTAGATCTAAGGATGGTATGTGTTCCAAGTATAGATCTCATGTATTGGAATTCTGATCTCGTGCTGGTATGAGTTTGCAAAGACAGACCTGTTTATAAATTGAATTCTGTCAAGATCTAATGGTTGTATGTATGGGCATGGCCTGGACCTTGTTGTGTATTTGATTAGGTAAGGTTAATGCATGAATCATGAATGGAATTCCTCCTATTTCCTTAATTTTGGAATTACTGCTAATATGTGTAATCCATTAACCTTGTGGTTGAGTATTTGAGATCGAAAATCCTCAATTACCTTCCCAATTCAATCAGGTATCAATTATGAATTTGTTTGCTGAAATTTTATTAAATGGAATCTGATTTTTTGTAAGTTTCTTTTTGATACTTAATCTCCTCCCTTGCGACTTGAATACCAAAGATATGATTAAATGCTTAAAGAATGTTGACACATTTCTCGACAACGGCAGTAAAATGAAGGTTTGAAAGTGGTTAATGATCTTGTTTTGTGGGTATAAATTCATTGATAGAGGTTTTTAAGGTTTTGTGCTTTAAAAATCTATTGCTTGTTCACTGAAGTAACAAATATAAACACAAGTCCAAGCCATATCTCGTTATGAATCATGACATTTCTGGACTGAGCGTTGAAAATACTTAAACAAAATAGCGAAGGTACTTAATCCTTGTTAACCTCACTAGGGGTATTG
>LPNX010073188.1:7229-20425 GCA_001517045.1 Pseudotsuga menziesii | reverse complement strand
TTTATAGGTTTGTGACATTGTAATTAAAAGTCGCACATCTATGAGTGGAAACTCAAAAACCAACAAATTAATTCATTTTAATTGTTTTTGACCGACACCTTAAATGTGATGATTATGGATTCAAATAAGAAGAGAGAATTGACTACACATGGTATATGTATGAGGTGAACCAATTAAGAAAATTCCACATCAATTGATCAAGTGCATGTATGAACATAAATTAGCCATCAGAAGGTAGTTATCTTTATTCTAGAGTTTTCAATACAAAGTCTCATGATATCAACTAGACAGAACAAGAACCAAAGGATAGAAACTATGATTTCTTGAACACTTTACTCACACAATGCTAGGGGATAGTCACATTGAATACCATGGGAGAGACTTCCAACATGCAGAAATTCACTTGATAAATTTGGCATGAAAGGTATTATAAAGTGAGAAGTATGTCAATGGAGTGAATGGAGTCAAGAAAGAATGGATAATGATCTCAATCACCTCTCCATCTCTTATAATGAGCATGCAATTGTATAATCAAAATCTATCAAAATAGATGCAAGTAAAAAAAATCATAGGGAAGGAATCTTTCTAGTGTGGTGAATAAGTGCATAAAAAATCACCTTGAACATCGAAGAATAGCCTCAAGTAGAACTCATAGACCACATTGGACCTGTTACTCGTAAAAATGCATGTGCAATTTGAGACAACCTTTTCATCTTTACAATGATGAGGATGTGTATTTATGGAAGACACTCTACTACATATTTTGTTGGCTGATGCAAATTATCAAGAGATTCAACTAGAGAGACTAACATGTACAACCATGTAGTGCAATATGAGGTATGTTAACGTGGAGGTATAAATATTGAATATTTAATAAAGATTAATTGTATCTAGAGTAGCAAGGTACTTACAAACTAGTAAGAAGGAGATGTTTTCAAGTTTGTCACATTAGTGAGGTCACATAAAATAAGTTTGTCTCATTAGTTAGGTTATGTAACTCACCTTAATGAGGTTACCTAACATCATTTTCCCATGTTAAATCATGACTTATCAAAAATAAAATCTTGAGAACAAAGCAAAAAATATTTTCTACGTAGCAAGTCTTTATGATATGCACTTCCCTTTTGAACCCATTAATACAATGGAAACTATAGATCAAAATGGAAAATATTACTATTAACTATGGTTTAATGATACTTTTAAAAACTATCGGTTAATATGTTTTGTAAATATGTCAATTTTATTGTGTGCATGTTGGGCAATTGTACAGTGAGACACCACACAATAAAGTAATTTCATGGATATGAAGGAGATATTTTAGCAATTATTTGTTAAAGGCATGGTGACTATTGGTGATAATGATCAAACTTTTATGAGTCATGAATTATCTAACTCAACATATTACATAGAACCAAATTGATGTTTCAGTGTAATGAATAGTAGAAGCTCTAATAAATTGGATTTTCTTTAGGTTTAATAAATTCAAGCTTAAGATAAATCTTTATTAGTAATTAACATAATAACCTATCAGATATAAAGATGACCTATTTTAAAAAAAATTATTAGTTATATCTTATGGATTTGCATAGAGTATAGAGAGAAAGACATGGGGGTTCACACGATGTAGACAAATTTTTTTTAACCCATTAATATATTGGAAACTATACAACAAAAGAGAAAATCTTACTTTTAACTAAACTGTGGGTACATTTATTTGGTAAATATGCAAATTTCCCGTGTTAGAGACGTGAAAATCACCAACATGTGCCAAGTAAAGTAATTTCACCCATATTAAGTAGATATTTGAGAAAATACTTGTTAAAGGCATTGTAAATATTGGTGATAATGAGAAAATTTTTCTTAACCTATCACCATGAAAATAGAAATGAACCTCACCTTTAACCTTAATAAATTGGATATTCTCTAGATTTAATAAATTAAGTTTAAAAAAAATATATACTAGTAATTAACATAATAACCTATCAACATCAAGATATAATGGCTTGTCCCAATATCTCTATATAATTATTTCATATAAAAGCCCTTGTGGTCAAATTTAAGGTTGCATTTGGTAGGGTTGGCTTTTAATTTGACTTTCTAATATTTTTTTTAAGCCAATACTCCATTATAAATATGGGACATCCACGATCACAATTGTATGGAGAATAACAATGATTTCCATTTCAGCAAATTCAAAGTAAATTCAATGCCAAGGGACATTCGTGGCCCTCCTCGTACAAATGGGTACAGAAGAGGCCCCTCTCCTTCGAATCTGGACAGATCGAATTTCTCTAGATTTCTAAAATTTTAAGATTTATTGTGGGTCGAATTTACTGTAATCTATCCAATACATTTTCAGAATCATAATAATATTTATTTTCTAATCCCAATCAAAATATGAAACAAAGCTTGATTTCATAGAAGGGCTCACCTGCCATCCTTTATTCTTCGTGAGCAATTCTCCTAAATATGTCAATGATAATAATCACCTAAAACCCCATCATCGCTCCACACCTCAACGGAATGGTTTTGCTTTCCACTGCGCGGAGATAATGGTTCATAGGGTGAAAATGTAGAAATGAATAAAAAAGTAGGTAGTTATCGTATGGAGAAATAATGTTTTTGTAATTTGTTTAGATTTCTTTATGAATGAATTAGCTGGTTTTTTTGGGGGATTTTACAGATTACATTCATTCCCAAAGTAGAAACTGTGTAATAAGATATAAGTAGCTTCAAACACTCAAACAAGAAGGAATGTTAACAGAAAAATCCTTTTCCACTAAAAGGGCTTGTCCATAAAATATTTCAGGAATTCTCTCCTTAACCTCTCAACATAACCCTTAGCTAAAAAAAACTCATAGAATCACTTAAATTTAATGATAGTATCTATCTACAATCCAATCCTGATATTAAGAGCATGCAAACAAATTACGACTAATTATTATGAGAGACGAATTAAGAGGGCATTTTTGAACATACCTTTGAGTAATTCTTAGTGAAGGTTTTCTGCCAAAAATTTAAAAAGCACTGTCAAAGTTGAGCTGCTTTTGTCATCAACTGCAAATAAAAGGTGAAGATGTTGTCTTTAATCTCTGCTTTTGTCATCAACTGCAAATTAAAGGGGAAGATGTTGTCTTTAATCTCAACTTGTGTGACAGATTCACCTTTCTTGTTGACACTAGAGAGCAAGAAAGACAATAGATCTTGTTCTAGGGAAGCCTCCCCCTCATGGAGTGCAAACTTTCTGTCTTGAAGAACCTAGTCAATGACATTAGCTGCATTTGTATCCTTGTTATATCGTGTACTAGGATATACATGTGTATTAGTGCAATAATCCTTTCAACAACAAGACAAAATGATGGGAAAGTCTTGCCAACTCGTCATGATTTTTTATGTTTGGGTGTTGAGCAAAACCCTAAGCCCACGCCATCCATCTACATAAAAATTATTGTGTATAATTATATGTTACATTATAATATATACTTATAAAATGGTGAATCAAATTCAAAATTATGATTTTTTATGTTTTGGCGTTGAGCAAAACCCTAAGCCCATGCCATCCATCGACATAGGAATTATTGTGTATAATTATATGTTACATTATAATATATACTTATAAAATGGTGAATCACATTCAAAATTGTGAAAAAAAAGGAAGCACTCATCTGGCAATGCTATATTAAAGGGTGACGCTGGGCTATCACACCGTGCTTAATCAAATTCAAATTTTATATAACGTTTACAAGTTTTGGGAGATCGTCCATCCTGCTTTTGTTAGAAATAAACGTTTGCAAATCCAGCTTTTTGGTTTTTGTTGGAGATAGACGTTTGCGGGTTCTCTATATTGTTATATTTCTATTGCAGCTGGCGCTTAGTGTGAGTCTGTGTCTGTGGTGATGCCTCTCTTTTTCTTTTGTGTATGCGTTTATGTCGTGTTTTGGAGGAGAGATGTTCTGTCAATTTGAAATTTACAGACCGATGTTGACGTTGGACGCAATGGTGGTCTCTCTGTTTATGATATCAGATAATAAACGCTCAGGCCAGGTGTTTTAAATTTGAAATTGGCATACTGATGCCGATGCTCGACGCAATGGAAGTCCCTCTATTTCCTCTATACTATCTCCCAAATGCATCTCTAGATTTCACTGCCTCGCCTTTTGAGATTGCCTCCCCTTATTCCAATCTCACCTATTTCACAGGTAACCTGTCGCAAGAAATTAAATTATTACAAATGGGTAGCTAAGGGTTTTCGATTAAATGGGATGAGGGCAAGGCTATCAATGATAATTGTAGCTCCTGTCAATCAAGTAATGGGATCTGTGTTATTGTAAAGATGGAACTCATCCCAATAATTGCTTCACCCGTCCTCTCTGAAATTTTTACATCAGAGTTGGAAGATTTCATGCTCAGGAGCTCGTACTCACTGAATTTAATACTCTTGATTGTGAAGAAACAGGCAAAGGCACAGAAAAACTTATTATCATGGGTAAGTAATGGTCCTTCTCAGATTTTCAAGTTAATATTATGATATTCAGCTACTTTGCTTACAATCTGATATCTATTTATGGTGAATCAAATTTCAGGCAGTGCCATAGGAGGCCTGGCTGCACTTGTAGCTAAGACAGTCCCGTTGGTATTATATATGTTCAGGAGAAAAAAGCTTGCTTTCGCTACCTAGAATGGTTGTGGGGATTTGGAGTTTGATCAGGCGGAGATGGGTCATTTGCTAGTTTTCAGCTATAGAGAACTGGAACAGGCGACTGACTATTTAGACGAAAAGAGAAAATTAGGCTATGGGGGTTACGGTAAGGTCCATTTGGGAAAAATTCAAGATGGGCGCAGTGTGGCAGTGAAGAGATTCCATGAGAGTAACTGTAACAGACTCGAAGAATTTATGAATGAGCTCAGAATTCTGTCATCAGCAGGCCATTGTAACTTATGTGTTCGAATTGACTCATGCAGGTATTAATCTTTTGCAGGAATATTGTTTATCGTAATCTCTTAGCTCGAAGAAATATTTTGGAATTTTAGGAAGCGTAACCAACTTAGAGAATTTCTTGAAAAAGCTGATCCAGCTTTTGTTGGAGATATCCGTTAGGCTACTCGAGGTTATGCTTTCGTTGGAGATACATGTTTGCAAATCCTGGTTCTATTGGAAATAGACCTTTTAGAGTTCTCTATATTGCTGTAGTATTTTGTATTGGAAGCTTTTCGTGTGTCTTTGTCTTTGTGTTGATATTGTATTATATATGTGTTTGTGTCTTGTAGTGTATAACAGATGAGTAGGATATATGTGTTTTGACTTTGATATCCATTGACACATGTTGATGCTCAAGGAAATGGTCAATTTTTTTTTAATGACTTCTTTATGTGCTCAAATCCACTCATGGAGGTATCATTAGGCTTCTTGATTGAACTAACGCATGGAGGTTTCTTACAGGTATGAATCTTTCACTCTACCATGCTCTGCTTTTTTTGATTGAATTGATTCATGGATTTTTTATTGAAATAACTATGGGCTGTTTCTTGCACGTATTTAGAGAAAGATGGAGTGAAGTGGGATCAAGACAAAAATCAGGGGGCTAGTAACATGGAGATGATCTGAGACAATAAACCCCTCACTATAGGTATGTCTTTTTATCCCTATTATAATCTCTCAATTGTTTTTTAGTTAGTTTTTCAAAGCATAAGGAAAAAAGTAATGGTGATTTTGTTGTAATGTTATTTTAGTGTTTACAATATTTAAGTTAACATTCAATCTGTTTTTTTATTTTTATTCAGATAAGTCATTAAAAAAAAAAGGCTTGGTAAAGATCTATTTTATTTTTTTAATAAATTATTTTTAATAGAAATAAAAATTTTCAAAAAATTTAAGTCCAAATGGTTTTGGGTGCTCTTAGTGATATGCAATATTGTTAGATATGTTTTTTTGTCCTTCTTAATTTCATTCATTCATTCATTTTCTTTCATTTTAAATCTATCTCATTTTACTTTTATTGCTATATTATTGTTTGTAATTAAAATCACATTAAAATGTATAACAAATTAGTTTATACAACATATATATTTAAAGTATTTTATATTTAACTATATTTTTTTAATTTAACATGTAGAATTTCTTTTCCCTCTAAAATATTATACTTTAAAAAGTTGTTAATTAATGTTTTCGATGTTATGTCATGTTAGATACTAATTGTATTTTGTTCAATTCGATTAATATATATATGTTGATGCGAGGTAATGTTAAATTAGATGTGTATGACAGGAGATGTTTACATTTATTAGATTTATATGTTATATGATATTAGGTAATTCTTAGATGATGTTAGATGTTGTCATTACATGTTAGATGTTCTAATTAGGATCATGATTATGATAGAGAATGTGTATATATGTATGTTAGATGATGCTAGGAAATTTAATATGTGTATGTTCCATGATGTTTATATGTCTTAAATGGATATGTTAGATGATGTTAGTTAACTTTTAGAAGTGGATGTTGGGTGATGTTAGATGATGTTATTACATGTGTATGATGAGGATGTTAAATGATGGTATTACATGTGTATGATTAGGATGTTAAATCATGTTTTTTTTTTGTTATATGATGTTTATGTTTGTTAAATGTGCATGGTGATGATGATGTTAGGAAATTATTGTGTTTTGCTAGATGTAATTATTAGATTTGAATGTTGGATGCATATGTTACATGATGTTAGGTAATGCTCATATTAAGTTCAACGTGTATGCTAGATAATGCTAGGAAATCTATTGATGCATATGTAAGATAATGCTAGGTAATTTATAGAGGTGTATGTTTGATGACTTTTGTTTATTAGAGAGAGAGATAATAGGGGGGATTAGTGGTAGGTTAATAAATAGTATGGGATGGAGAGATAGGGAGGGAGAGATAGGGGATAGAGAGAGATAGGGAGGGAGGGAGAGAGAGAGGTATATAGAGAGAGTGAGAGTGAGGGAGGAAGGGGGGAGAGTGAGGAAGGGAGTAGGAGGGGGGAGAGTCGAAGAGGGAGAGAGAGAGAGAGAGTGATACACGGGGAGAGTGAGGGGGGAGGGGGAGAGAGATGGAGGGACAGAAGCAGGGAGAGGGAGAAGGAGAGTGGGAGAGAGAGGGAAAATGTAATATACGCGTTAATGCAGATATGAGTGAGAAAGGGTAAAATTTTTCTTCTTTCGTTGTTACTGCTGTTAGTGTCATATTTTTATAAGGCATTTCAATTAGATTTGGAAATGTCAAAACTATCTGTAATGTAAAACAACCATTCGACCATTATCAACCTTTATGTTTAAATCAAGCCATAAGGAGGCGTGCTCATTACAGGTAACAATTCTTAATTATGACTCATTCATATGGTTTCATGCTAGATAGTAATGTTTTAAGAGACTACTTATTTGTTCCAAAAGGTCATTGTTGTCCCTTCTACATTCAACCTTATTTGCATTCATGAAGCTATACAACAAGAAAAGTCCCCTTATCCATTGATTTCTCATTTTAAACAGAAACATTATATGCAACTTATTATCTAGCAAAACACACTCTAAAAATCGAGATGACACACATAAATTGCACAGATAAAAGAAAAATAAGCCAAATATATGTGGTTCACCCATTCTCTCGGCTACGTCCACCAAACAGTCATCACAAGCTGTGATATTTATTTTAATAAAGAGGGAATTACAATCAGCAACATCATGGTTGCCATACCTTTCGGCTATTCACATAAACTCTCTCACCGAGAGTACCTCTAAACTTTTACTCATACAACTAAAAATCTTGGTCAAGAATGTGAACTCAGGTGGGTCAACCACCAGTACTTTAAGAAAAACATAACACTGAAGGACTGTCGTACCCAGGTGCTTTATTTGTTCACCCATTTGATCAACCTCGGTGTGTTATTTTAATAGCTTTAATCCTCTTAATATATGAGCTGAAATCCATAGATATACTATGAAATGGTTTTTCATTAAATATAACTCGCTCTTGTACCATTGTGAAGTATCTTTACCCAACCTAAGTTTACTCTATATCTATCTTTCATACCCTTAAGATACAGTAAGGATGGCATGGTTACATATTTAAAATAATAGCACTGCAGTATGCACCACATACCTCAACAACGAGATCATATAGGAAATATTAAACTAACAGTTTCCGATGACGAAACCATCTAGCATTTAGTCAAAAGATCATTAGTAATGCTATGGGAAAACAAAATACCTTCTAGTTGATGTTTGACAATAATATCAAATGTGCGACCAATGATACCCTAGCGGAATGTCCACTGTTAAACAAAATGCTATACAGAAACCAGCAAAGTTGTGAGAGGTGTTGAATAAGAAAAATAATTATCGGTTTGGAAAATAGTGTTCCCGACCAAAGTACTCCCAAGGGGAATCAATTTAATTCTCGGTCTTCGGAAGTCATAAGATATTTTTGGGCCAGTAGCTGATAATAATAATAGTAGTTTATATGCATTCTACCCAACAGATTAACTTGGATGACTTTGACCCACCATTAATAATAAATATCATAGCTTCTTGCGCCTCTCTGGATTTCACATAGTATCCAAAGTTATTCTAAGATATATTATCCTTAATACAATAAATAGATAAATAAAAATTGTTGTTTGATTTCCTGCCACCAAGATGCAGGCGTCAAGCACTAGTAGTAATTGATATTGCTATGTCAGATTATAGTGAAATCTGAGCGTGATTATATAAAAACAACCTTCGAAAATAATGGAGGACATACGATATCTATCTATACAACTCACGGAAGGCTACAAGTTACTTTAAGGATTTGATGACCAAGAGCGCAAAAGACTTTTTTTTTAGCAGCGAAGATGTCCTACTGTACGTATGTACTATAAAAAGGCTGTTGAGGATGATGGCTACAGATTCTGGAATTTGTGGAAAGCCCATGATGTTAAAGTAGTCTAAAGCCATTGGGGGGATTAGCTCGCAGCCCATTAAGAACTTGTGAGAAGCTACACTCCATTGTTTGAGGAGAAGGGGTGATCTGTGTGCGTGGATGTTGCTTCAATCCCTTGACAGGATGAGTTATATTATACTTCATGCAGGTAATGAGGGCAAACCACAAGGAATGTTTTGCATTTTTAAGGCTTCAGCGCCTTGGAAGGACGCACTATTTATAGGGGGAATGAGGATAGGCCACACTTAATTTTACAGCAGAAAATGTGGACAGGCCGCACTAAAATTATACCAGGGCCAGACAATAAAAAGGTGGACTATTCAATACAAAACAAGCATCGTGAGTTGATACCTAAAGATAACATCATATGAAGCGAACATTAAATAAAAGAAAACAGACTTGCGTTTCCTTCTTCCAAGGCCCTAGTATAACGATGGAGGTAAGCATACGTATTAGAAGACCACCGTAGAACCCAAAATCGATATCCCTTCCATTGGATTTAGCTTCTGATGATGAGTTCCCTTTGATTGAGTTACTTTCTATGAATTCAGGTATATGGTCTTGCTAGAGGAAAAAGGAATGAAATACTTAGCTTGTTTATATAGCTTGAAGATGACTTAACGGGCTGTGATGATTCAGAGAGCCAACCACAAGTCTGTGGAATGGTCTCCCTCACACCAAACAAAAAAAATCAGAAATCCTATACTACGACCACCCTTAACTAGTCCCAACGCCAAAACAATTCCCGGCATATCCAGTAAGATCCTCTCTCTTAAGTGCGTTCCCTTGAAATGCACCACCCCCCATTCACCATCTTTTAACGCCTTTTTATTTTCTCTATTCAAGGTGCACCAGACTTCCCCAATTCCACGCAATAATTATGCCATTAACCTTGCTGGCGGCACGTCTCCTTAATTTCAAAAATGAAAGTGGTAATTATGCCATTAACCTTGCTGAGGCACGTTTCTCCGAAATTCGCAGTCCATTAATGGCTTTAATAAATATTTTAGGGTTAACAAATACTTGTCTAAAACCTGTCGTGCTGAATAGTTAAGTAATAACTCCTCCCTCGTTATGCAAAGGAAATATGTCTAAACGATTTCCTTAAATACCCTTTTATTTTAATTATACAAGGATCCCCTTGAAGTTTCTAGGATGACCTCATGTTGTCATTGATATAAGGGATTATTATTTTTTTAAGGAGAGTATAAATAGTCTATGTCCCTCTTCATGCCCGCCGAGGTAGGTATCTCCATCCCCATTTAATTTATATATCTTTTTAACTCTTCTTTAATCTTTTATGTCAACATTAAAAGATTGTGACTCCTTCTATCCCAACTTAATCACATTAGGGTTAAGCACTGAGTTATGGTGTCTAGTAATGATATATTTTTGTGAAGCAGGTAACCGAGTAGGCATAGATATTATCTAAAGACTCAGATATAAGTTAGTCCACTAGGGATTACTTCAACCTAGGACAATACTTAGGAACTTCCCTAGTAGATTCAGTTTCCCATCGTTGAGCTGTTTCCAACTCTTAAGTCTCCAAAGGAACTTTAGATAGTATCAATTACAAGGTCTTACTGGTGGGGCCTTGGCTTTGGGCTCCTCACCAGAAGACAATTTACAATAATTTGAAAAAAAAATTTCAACACATTCACGGGTATTTTGCAAGAGGGACATTAAAGAGAATGGGAGAGAAGGCGGGAGAGGGAGAGTGGTAGAGTGGAAGAAAGGGGAGGGAGTCAGAGAGAGAAAGAGAGAGTGAGGCGAAGAGAGACAGAGAGAGAGGGAAGGAGAGAGACAGAGAGGGGTGGGAGTGGGGAGAGAGAGAGAGTGATAGAGGGAGGGACATAGAGAGAGGGAGAGGGAAGTAGGGAGGGAGGGCAGGAGAGAGGTGGAGTGGGAGAGGGAGAGGGAGAGGAAGGGAGGGAGAGGGAGGAAGGGAGATGGAGAGAGAGATAGGGAGGGAGGGAGGAAGGGAGAGGGAGAGAAAGAGAGAGAGAGGGAGTGAGAGAGAGAAAGAGAGAGAAGGGGAGAGAGATGGAGGGTCGGAGAGAGATGGAAGGAGTGAGAGAGAGAGAGAGAGAGAGAGGGATGTAGAGGGAATTTCTTGAAAAATGGATCTTGCTTTTGTTGGAGACAACCGTTACATTAATATAGGTTATCATTTTGTTGGAGATACATGTTTTGAAATTTTTCTTTTTCGATTTCCCTATATGGTTGATGTATTTTGTATTGGAAGTTTTTCATGCAAGGCTATGTCTCTTTGTATTGTATTTGAATTTGTGTTTTGTAGTGTATAACAGATGAGGATGATAGATGTGCTTTCAATTTTATATCCAAACATAGATTTTAATACTCAAGGAAATGGAGGTCTCTCTTTGAATGACTTTTTTTTGTGCTCCAATCCACTCATGGAGATATCGCTCGATTTCTTGATTGAATTGACACATGGAGGGGTTTTCTCGCAAGTATTTCTCCTTCTCTCTGCCGTGCTCTACTCTATTTGATTGAATTGGTTTATGGAGGTTTCCTTGGGATGGATTTGTTTGCAAGAATATCATTTCCTTTATGAAGTGGGATCAAGAGAAAAATATTCGCGTTGGTCACATCCACATGATTCAAGACAATAAAGGACTGGTGTGTCCCTCTACCTATTTAATGCATGGATATTTTCTTCTTTTTATGGTTGATAATCACTATTTCCATGGTTTTTCCTATTTATTGACCATTAGCATGTTTTTAATAGTGATTTTCCCTAGGCAAATAATTAGGGTTTCTAAATTTTTTTTTCCATTACCTTTACCGCTTCCCTCTATGGCTCTCCATCGATGTTTTTCTTGTTTTAATTATCAATGATCTTCTTCTTCCTTTCGGTATTGGAGTGAAACCAACCAGTTGGGGTGTTGAGGGTTGAAATAAATGTAGGTGATTGTGTGTGCTCCAACAAATTCTAATTGATTGGCAGTAAGCACCACGTTGGGAAGGTCGTGTCTATAATTCAACCTAATAGGACAACCTTAAGCCCTTTTTGCTAGTGAAGTTAAATGCTATTAGGTTGGAAATAGCTTTTATTGGTTATCCTTTTAAGCGATGTGGGGATCCCATAAGCAGGACAAACTTAAGCCCTTTTTGGGAGTGAAGTTAAATACTATTAGGTTGGAAATAGCTTTTATTGATTATCCATTTAAGAGATGCGGGGATCCCATAAGTGCGATCTATAAATATATTTTTTTCTAATTATCTTTTATTATTGACAAGTTTTATTTTTAATTGCCATTAATAAGGTTTTTAAAATTTTATTTATTATTATTTTTTATTAAAGGATATTCTTATATATATCATATATGGGAAGTTGACTTGATATAGCCGATCTTCAAGATTCACCACAACTCTACAATTGTACAACCATGATTAATTGAATAGTCGAACAATTTATGAAAGAGCTTAGAATTCTATCATCGACAGACCATTGTAACTTATGTGTTCGAATTGACACATCGAGGTAATGCTCTTTTGTAGGAATATTGTTTATCGTAATCTCTTAGCTACAAGAAATTCTTTATAATTTTAGGAAATGTAACCAACTTAGATAATTTCTTGAAAAAGCGCATCGAGCTTTTGTTGGAGATATCCATTAGGATACTAGAGGTTATGCCTTCATTGGAGATACATGTTTGCAAATCCTAGTTTTATTGGAAATAGACCTTTTATAGTTCTTTATATTGTTGTAGTATTTTGTATTGGAAACTTTTTCATGTATATTTGTCTTTGTGTTGATATTGTATTATATATGTATTTGTGTCTTGTAGTGTTTGTAGTGTATAACAGATGAGTAGGATATATGTGTTTTGAATTCGATATCCACATACACATCTTGATGCTCAAAGAAATGGCTATTTCTCTTTGAATGACTTCTTTATTTGCTAAAATCCACTCATGAAGGTATCACTAGGTTTCCTGATTGAACTAACTCATGGACGTTTCTTGCAGGTATTGATCTTTCACTCTACCATTATCAGCTCTCTTTGATTGAAGTGATTTATGGAGGTTTTATTGAAATGACTCTCGACCGTTTCTTTCAGGTATTACACTACGTTGCTTGGATTCCTTTGGATCGCTTTGTTTGCAAGAATATCATTTCCTTTGGGGAGAAAGATGCAGTGAAGTGGGATCAAAACAAAAATTAGGGGCCTAGTCACAAGGAGATGATCTCAGACAATAAACACCTCACTGCACGCGT
>LPNX010073186.1:65253-76311 GCA_001517045.1 Pseudotsuga menziesii | reverse complement strand
AACTTAGGAAGTGCTTGAGGATGCTGCCACTTGTCCTTTGCCTCTCCACCTAGTTCCAATACCCAGTTTGACCAGTAACCTCTTTTAACAGCTCTCCCATTCTATTGTCTCCATAATATAATTATTATTAATAAAATATTTTCAATTACACTCCATAACTGTTGACTCTGCTGAGTCATCAATCCCTACTTAGGATTAAGTTTATCATAATGTCTCAGAAAATTAAATAAAACAATTACATAATTTTACAAAAATTGGGGTATGTGACAAGGAATAATATATTCCATAGGCATAACAGCCTCTTGTCCATACACCAAGCTGAAAGGCTTGTGTCCTGTAAGTTTCTTGCATGTAGTCCTATAAGCCCATAACACAACATTAACCCTGAGGTCCCAATAATCTCTTTGGTTGTTACAGATCTTCGTAAGAGCATTTTCTAGAATCTTGTTAAAAGCCTCCACTGTACCATTAGTCTGTGGGTGGTAGGGAGTGCTCTTATGGTGCTATGTCTGAAATTCCTCCATCAAGGCCTCGATAGTGCGATTCAGAAAGTGTGTGCCTTGATCACTCATCAAAATTGTTGGACATCCAAATCTACTTATGATGTTTTTGAAAAGGAACTGTGCAGCTGTAGCAGCATCACAATTCCTTACTGCTTTGGCCTTTTCCCACCTTGTGAGGTATTCTATTCCTATGATGATGTATCTCGCACCAGTTCATTTTCCTGGTGGGTTGATAGGACCCATGAAATCTATAGCCCACTTGTCAAATGCCCGCAGCGTAATCTGTGGTCGCAATGACATTTCATGTCTCCTCGAAGGTTTTCCTACCCTCTGGCAGATATCGCAACATCTGCAAAACTCCTTAGTGTCTTTATGCAAAGTAGGCCACCATAATCCTGCAGCTAGAATTTTCTGAGCAGTCGGATTTCCTGCGAAATGACCTCCTGCGGTACTTGAATGTGCTTCTCTGATAATGGCCTCTTTCTCGTGCGGCATAACGCATCTGCGTAGGACTTCATCTAGACCTACCTTATATAAATGTCCTGCGATCAAAGTGAAATATGCTGCTTTAACAACTAACTGTTTCTTTTGCTGCTTAGTAAACTCAACTGGTGCCCACCCTGTAGTGAGAAAGTGAATAATATCTGTGTAATACTCATCTGCGATCTGGATAGAAAACAATTGCGCATCTGGCAAATTATCCTCTAAATTAATTGGTTCTTCTCCTAAGTCTATCTGCGACAGATGATCAGGTCCTGCATTCAATCTCCCTGGTTTGACAATAATTTCAAAATCATACTCCTAAAATAGAAGTAACCATCTGCAGATTCTTCCCCCTAACACTGGCTTATTGACGAAATACTTTAAAGCAGAATGGTCAGTGAACATCTTGAATGGGGCACCCAACAGGTAGTGCCTGAACTTCTGTAGAGCATACACCATAGCTAATCATTCTCTTTCTGTAGTGGTGTAGTTCTTTTCTGCGATAGATAACTTCCTGCTTGAGTACGCGATAGGGTGATTGATACCCCCTTCTCCTGGCTGTGTTAAGACAATCCCCAGTGCGATGCCAGATGCATCCACATTTACATGAAATGGCTTGTTCCAATCTGGAAATACTAAGATGGGTGCTGTAACCATCTTCTCTTTGAGAGTGTCTAAACTTTGCTGGCATTCCTCATTCCATAGGAATTTCACTTCTTTCTTTAACAACTTTTCCATAGGTGCTGTGATCTTTGCATAGCCTTTGATGAATTTTCTATAATTCCCTGTATGACCAAGCACTGTCCTCAATTGCTTGACTGAGTTGGGTGCTGGAATATTTACAATGATGGCAATCTTTGCAGGATCTACCATCAAGCCTTGTCTGCAAACAATATGACCCAACAAAATACCAAATGGTGCACAAAATATACATTTCTTCAAGTTAAGAGAAATCTTATATTGCGTACATTTTTCTAACATGAGCCTTAAATCTCCTATATGCTTTTTGATTACTCCAAATACAGTCCAATCATCAAAATATAATTCTAAGAATTTATGGATGTATTCCTTAAAGACAACAACTACTACTCTAGAAAAAATAGCTGGTGCATTTTTAAGACCAAAGGACATTATCGTATACTGGAATGAGCCCCATTCTGTCACAAAGGTGGTCTTATGTTGATCTTCTGGATGGATTCTTATTTGGTGATAGCCTGAAAATACATCAGTGAATGAGTAGAGTTCCTGTCCTCCCACATTGTCTAAAACTTCATCGGTAAAAGGTGTCGGAAATGGGTCATGAAGTGATGCATCGTTGAGTTTGTGCAAATCGACACAAATCCTGATTTCTCCTTTAGTTTTCTTTTCCTGCACAACCATGGGACTAACCCATTCACTCTCTTCTACTGGCTCAATGATGCCTGCTACTAGCATCTTATCAATCTCATCTTTTACTTTTTCTTTATAACGAGGATTTAATCTGTATGGAAGGTGCTTAACTGGCCTAGCATCCACTTTCAAAGGTATCCTCATGACTCCCAAATCTCTTACTATTCCCTTCATCTCTATAAACTTAGTGGGAAATAAGTCCTGATAGTCATGTAACAAATCTGCGATGTGTCCTACCGTTTCATCATCCCAATAGTCTCCAATAGAGGCAAAATTTGGTTATGTTTCTGTGCCAATATTGATCTTTTTAATCTTAATAGGCTATGTGACAGCTGGAATCTCTAGCTTTGGTCCATCAACTTCGCGAGTCCCTTCTGACTCTGGAATGTTGATACTGCAAGGATTCTCATCCTCATCACCTGGCTCTTCTGCGAAGTTGTAGCACTTTGGCGCGTGTTCTAACTGGATGGCCTAATCAGGATGAGCATACAATGGCAGGGTATAGTCATCAAATATCTTAGTCTTTATAGTCTCTAGAGCCTGATCAATGCTTGGATACTCAGATTCAAAAGTGAAAGTGAGTAGAAAGCTGTCTATCATAATTTGCCATGTAATGGTTCCTCTGCGCAACTCTGTCTCAGTGTACCAGCTCCTTGGGACTGTGTCTAAAGTGTGAATGAATAGGTGAACCCATTCATCCTCTGGAATGTCTGACCAATTCTGTTCACAAATCTTAATATGTGACCTGGGTTCACTTTCTCCTGTATATTTCTGCTGTAAATGCTCCTTGTCATTAGAGAATCCGATTGCCATCAATCTCTTAAAATCATCCCATGATGCGATATTTTCTTTATGTGCATGCCACCATCTTGCAGCTGTGGCTCTTACTGCAAGGTCAATAACTGCCATCCTCTTCTCATGAGGCATTTCCTACTCAAACTGCTGTAAAAAGTCATTGACATATGCTAAGCCATCAAACGACAGGATATCCTTAATCTCTGTTCCAATCCATCGCAATGACTTAGTCATAAATGCACATCTGTGAGCTGAAACTTCATAAAGTCTATTCTGCCAATTTTCTAAACCATCATCCGAATCCGATGCGCATGAGCTATCGCATCACCAACTAATATTTCCTTCTGCGGTGGGATTGATATAATCACTCTGGTTAGCAGTCATCTGATAGAGGCTCTCCATATTACACACATCTTCCTCTGCTCTGATAGGTTCAATGTATCGAGGACCCTGAAAAGGATCCAAGGGTGCAATGACTCGAATGTATTTATCCTCAAAGGTCATTTGTATTTTCTTCAAATTGATAACAGCCATGTTATCAAATGCCCAATCAATACCTAATAAAGCTGGATACGGTCTGCTATCGCCAATAATTTCTATGACTTCAAAATCTGCAAAGTTGCGAATTCCATCAATATCAACTGGTACTTGCGGTAATTGACCCAGTGGCGATACCCTCTGCTGATTGGCTAATCGCAGATGGATAGGTGATCTGGCTAACTTGGGCTACCCATCTGTTCCCATGTTTGCTTGGTAATAACATTTACCTCTGATCCTAAATCTTGGATTACCTCATCCATTTCAAACTCTCCAATTTGTGCTGAGTCTCATTTCTCTTCCTGTTCTTGTATGGCCCATAATACTATGAATAGCACGCTGCGTACTGCTCACAGAAGAATTCTGCTGATACTGATCTATGATGCGTTGAAGCTCTCCTATGGCTTTCTCATTTCTTACGAGTTTCAAGCAGCTCCGCAGGAAGGATTGTACGCTTCCTGTCAACTCATCCTCTTCGCACCTTCAAGATGTGGTAGCCTGCGATATCTACACAGGACTAACGCCACAAGGTTTTTGCTGCGGTACGCCCCTACAAGGCAATATCTGCGATCCTGATGGGGTAGGGTCAGTAACGAAAGTTTTAGCTTGCTGAAATGTTTCTTTGTTCTTATGTAGGTCAAGTGGTATAGATTTATCAGTGGCTTTACACACCCACTTTGGACCTGTATTCTTTTTAGCATCATGCGATGTCCTACTAGTAGAAGCACCGCTGCGAGTCACAATATTGACTCTTGGTTCTGGTTCTTTCTGCTTAGTAGCGATATGCTGAATATTTTGGTTTACTGCTGGCTTAGGATCCTTAATCTTGTCTATCAAGATAGGACATTCTTCTATAGTATGATCATAGGACTTGCAATACTTACATGTTGTAGTAGGGTTCTGACAATCCCTAGCATAATGTCCTATGGCTCCACAGTTGTAACAAACAATCGGTCCACGGCCATGGCCAAAGCCTCCACCACGGCCTCTTCCTCTAGATCCTCCACCACGGCCATCATGAGCCGGTTCATGCTGTGGACCTGTGGCTGGTCCTAATGTCTCTGACTGGACTCTATAGAAGTCATGTTTTCTCTCTATCATAAGATCATAAGCTCTGTAATTATTTTCATCATGTCCTACTGACTTACAGAAGTTACAATATAGATTCTTAGGAGTTTGTACATACTTCTGAAGTAAGGGGCATTCCTGTGGTCTATGTCCTCTTGTTCTACAGATTTCACACCATGGCCCTTGATTCCATACTAAGGGGTTAGGATCCCCACTTGCTATATACTCAACAAATATTGGACAGTTATATTTGGTATGGCCATGTCCTTTACACTTTGTACACCATAATTCTTGTTCAACCTCTTTCCCTTTCTTAATCTCATGTAGCTGTAAAGTGAGATTGGCTAACTGATTCTGTAAATTTTTCATACCTGCACTAGTCTCAGCTAGAGGTGAAGCCTCTAGTTTCATTGCCATCTCCAATGCTTCATCCTGCGTATGGAGTTTCTGTTGCATTAGTGGAAGTCTGATATGAGGGAGCAGTGCTGCGATGAACCATTCCTTATGCTGCTCCGATGCAAACTCAAAACTAACTTGGTCTATAAGAGCTTTAAATTTCTGATCGAAATCCCATACTGACTCTATGGGTAACTGTTTAATGTCTTTAAGTTCTGTGATACATTGTGACTCAGACTTGGGTTTCTTAAATTCCTTAATCATTGCGGGCCGGACCTCTACGAGTGTTCTGTTTTGCGCTGATGTATACTTCATATACCATGTTAAAGCTTGTTCTCTAAGTGTAGTGGCCAACTGGACAAGCTTAGTATTGCCATCCTGGATCTGTTTAATGGTCCATACAGCTTCACATAGGAACCAATGCTGTTCTGGGTCTTCTGCCCCTATACCCCTAAAGGTAGGTAATTTCATGTCATTCCCCATTCTGTTTCTACGAGGTGGATTCTGATTTGTTGTATTACTACCACTTGGCGGTGTAAATGTAGATGGTATGAAGGTAGTATGTACTATGTGTGAACTACTAGATGGAGTTCCTGCGGGTTTATTCTGAGTCCCGGTTTGTTTCTATGGGGTATAAGGGTGGTAAGGGGTACCCCCTGCTGTTCGTTCTCTATTACTTTGACTCTGTTCTCTAGTTCTGTCTGAACTGTCTTCAAAGAAGGAAGATCTGAAATCTACTTTATATCTCTTACCGCTACGTGTACATCCAATTTCTTCAGAATCACTCTCAAACTCTTGTGACATTACACTTACTTAACTTATTCATCTGAGAATATATCCAGTACTCCTTTTTCATACAATAACATCTTAAGGGACAAATTTAAAGAGTTCAAGTACTGACCGCAATATCCTTTGAAGAAGTACCTCTCTGCTTCGCTGAAACTCTTTCTTTGATCAGCTGCAAACTCTGTAATGAAACCTTCCAGCAAACTCGGAAGCCAAAAGTCTACTGCCCATGAAATGGGATTATCTATGCTCTTCACGGTGTTAATCAGCTCTGGTGTCCAGACAATGTTCCGTTTCTTCTTGAATACATGCTTATCATTCAACTTTGACAACCAATCGTACAACTTATTTGCATAGGTCACAAAAAATATTGCATGGAGGTCTATAAAGATATGTTTCTGTAACCAGTCCTCTGTACTCAGCCTAGGACTCTTGTTTTCTTCTTAGCAAATTCTCTTTCCTTAGACTCAACCCACTGGTTAAGTTCTTCTTTAGTAGGATTGCAACAAAACATCAACTCTTTAATTTGTTCAAAACCGACGACGGGACCATTTGTTGGTCCTCTCTGGGAAGACCCGGGTTTACTTTATTGTACCAACAAAACCCCTAGCTCACTGGCCCTTTCGGAAACAGACCGCAGAATGGCCTGAAGTCTCACCCGAAGTGATCCTAGATGGGGTGGCTGAAGAATCAGGTTTCCTCAACCAGGTTCTGCAGCATCCTAGGTTTTCTGACTCTACTTAACCAGCTGAATCTCTCAGCAAGGGCTGTTTCTCTCTTCCTAGATGACTCTGCTATGGGACTGACTCTTATCGCATCGCAACTTCTAGGATGATGCGCAAACTTTCTCTTCCACCCGGCTCTTAACCTGCAATATCTCACATCGTGGCCTCCTTGACAGTGCGATATTGCCTTTCTACACTGCAATATTTCCTACAGTAAGACTCAATATGCTCATCAACTCTTCAGGGTCCCGAGACTTCCTCCCTGGGTATAATAGCTCAGTTAACCTTCATTAGGGTGTTAAACAACTTCACTTAAGCTCCTACAATTTAACACGCTTAACACCTATTACGCTCAACTCGCTGAACTAAATATACAGAAGTCACTTAACACTGTAGCTGTTAGCTGTCGTGAATCAAGCACTGATAAACTCATATACAGAATACTCGACACATTCAACTCACATTTAACCTTCTATGTTACTATAAACTGAAGGATAGCATACATACATTCATTAACTGATAAGAAAAGTTCATGTAACAGATAACAAATAGCAAATAAGTAAAGCACAATCACATGAAACAGTCGCACAACACACAGATGTTACGTGGTTCACTTCCAGGAGGGAAGGTATGTCCACGGGAACTGTGTTTGTATTATAACTTGAGAGAGTAAACACAGTTCCGCTGCAACTTCTTATGTAGCTTGAGATCTTCTGGGAAACTCCACGCACACAGCCGGGAGCCCTTCTCTTAGATCTCTTCTCTTATTATAACAATTTCTTCTTACAATATACCCTACTCTCTCTCTCTCAATCCCTACAGATTGTTACATTCATGCTCAAGCAACCAGCCACTGGTTACAGTAAGATTACTACAGACTGAACACATAACCAGAGCTCGACTCTTCCTCAATGTCTCACAATACTGACGACAACTAGTCACAACCCGATTGACCAACCAACTAACTAACTAACTACTATATAGCTAGCTAGCTAACCCTTCATAATACAAAATACATGCTTAAATAGGTGGCCCGAAGGTCTCACCGTGATACAAAACTATAGGCCTATCCCATCAGTAACCCAAAACCCTAACTATGACAGTCGGCCGTTCTGTACTTTGAACTGCCGCTTTCTGGTCACATCGCAGCTTCTTACAGTCTTTCGCAATTTTCGGCGCTGATAGCGGGTATGGGCGCCGCTTCCTCGGTTGCTCCCCTTCTGTCCTTTATCTTTAATACCTCGGCCCGTTGCTCCTTCTCCATTTATGAGGGTAGCTGAGCCCTCATGTCGTCGCCGCTGCCTTGAATGCAGTGGTTGAACTCTCTTCTCGGCCGCTTCAAGTACTATTTCCTTTGACTTCCTTGTTCTGACCGTCGAGATTTCCAGCCCCCGATCCATGGCGGAAAATGCGCTATGGCGTCGTACCTTTATCACATCTCTTATATTGCTAGCTTATTGGCATCGCAAAAACTATCTTTCCTCCCAAAATTTGTCCATCTTCTACCCAAAAATAGTAGCTTTTCCTGTAGCTGCAGGGCCCTGCTCCAACAGCTCTTATGGCCCTTCCCCCCCGCCACACGATTCTCAATTTCCCAACCCAATGCATGTACTTAAAAAATAAATTTAGTGCAAATTCATACAGATTTCATCATAAAAAAACATTTACCAATCATTCAAAAAAACTAACATTCATTAAACCATGCTAAGATGAAATCATTAAACTAAGATTCATTAAACCATGCATTCAATAAAAGATAAGATTCATTAAACCATTCATTCAATAAAATCTAACATTCATTAAACCATTCATTCATTTAATAGCCAAAATAATTATATTTGTTGGAATATAATCCGTCAGGATTATACGTTAGTGTAAATAATAGGAATCTGAAGAGACTCTCGGATGTGTAATCCCAAGAGTCATTGTAAATGTATAAATAAATGATTTGGCTATGAAATAAATCGAATCGGGAGTTATTTTACCCAACAGTGGTATCAGAGCACCACCTGCCATAACTCCTGCCTTCATGCTTGCCAGACCTCTGTTCTAACCTTTGTCAATTCGTTTCAGAGCTTCCTGCCCCATCAGTCTGTATTTGCATGCGTTTTCCTACAGCCTGGGTGCCAATAATTCTGTGCATCCACCTGTAAGATTCCACTCAGTAGACGTTTTAGGAAAAATAACAGTCTACCTCTCATTTCTACGTTAGCGTTGGGGTCTGCCATTCATTTCAACCTCTGTGTGGAGAACCCTAATCGGTGTAAGTGAAGACTGGAGCTGCGGGCTCCCTTTGCTGCACTGTTGCATTTTTGTGAATGAGTTGTACTGAAACCCTAATTTTGTAATGGTGTTCCCCTTATCATCGTTCCATTCATCATTCATCATTCTGTTGTTGCAATATACTGCGCAAGGCTGAGCAATATGGCGATGAATCATTCTGGAAGCATGATGCAATGATGAACCAGGCTCGTTGAAAATCAATGACTGTGTTGATGGTGCTTTCAATGAGAGCGTGAGTATGCTGCGTGAGTAAGCGTGAGTGCGTGAAGCGTGACTGAAGAATGATGGTGAAATACACGCCCTTTCTCAAGTGCATGGAGTGTGACATTCATCATCTGAATATTGCTTTATGACTGCTCTCTATCAAGTATTATGCGATATCAGCGAGGAGTTTGTGAATTCCATATTTGATCCCGTTCTCTGCTACGACGTTGGTGACTGCCTTGATCCTGGCACTCTTTTGAAGCCGAATTGAAGCTGCATTGAAGACTGGCAGTGGTATTGAATCCTGCGCGCATTCATGTATGCGTTATTCTCTTTCAAATGTTCGTTTGAGGTTAGCTTGGAGGGTCTTGAGCCACCGTTTTTGCGTGGAGTTGAAGTAGATTTTGGATGAAACATCTTGAGTGTATGCTGCAAAGTATTCATTTGCATGAAGAATTGAAGCCATGATATGCTGTTGCGATGTCTTTGAAGCCTAGTGATTGAAGGCTAATGGTAGATATTCATGCCCTTTCTGAACTGCGTGGAGCTGCTCGTATTCTGCAGCTCGTATTCCTGGAGCCTCACAACTGAGAATTTGCTGGAGATTGAATTCATATTGCTGCTTCTGTGATCTCTCTGAATATTGGTTACTGGAGATTTCTAGTGGAGAACATACAGTTGTGAAGACTCGCACCATTATTCACTGCGTGGAGGTAAAGTTCTATTCGTCTAATTGTTTGTGACCGTTGGGCTACACAAAAACCCTAATTTTTTGACCTAATTCCTGTGCATGGAGTGTGGTAGCAAATAGTGCTCATATGTATGATATGGCTGCTGTATGAGCCCGAGAATATTATGCTGTGTATTTGATGAGCCTGTGTCTGCTATAAACCTGAATTAAAGTAGTGGAAGAATTTGCAAATGTTGATGAGTGACTCATACATTTGCGTGGAGGTAAAAGTGATTCATATTATATGTTGCAATTGATTCATAAACCCTAGATTTTTGCGTGAAGTCTATCATTGAGTGAAGATCCTCGTGATTGCTATATTGGAACCGTGACTATTGCATGAAGATTTTTATATTATACCTATGAATGTTATAACATGGAAGTATTGTATTTTCTCCTTTCGATTTAAAGCTGTGCTTTGAGCTCGAAACTGTGACCAGTATAGGAGAAAACTTGTTTGCTGTGACTGCTTTGAAGACTGATTATCATTGGCATTGTTGTAAATCTTGAGGAAGGTGGTAGAGACTTAGACCTGCACCTTTACTCTTTCTTCTTTTCTCTTATTGTTTTAGTTGCAGAATTGTGTAATAAACTGCAGAATCATATTGTAATTTGTAAAGGAGCAGGAATCTAAAACTGCATCCCATATCTTTTTCCAAGTATTCTGTAAGTTGAAGATTCATCATAGAAGATGCACTCTTTTGCATCTATTGTTGGCGATGCCACTCTCATTGGACAAAGCAGCAAGAGAGGCGGAGGAAGAAGAAACTTTAGAGGTAGAGGAGGCAGAAAAAACTCCAGCAAAAGATCAGATTTGAAGTGCAAGCATTGTGGAAAGATTGGACACACAGCAGATCAACATTGGGATTCGTGGGACTCCATCAAAGACAGACATAACCAGAAGAAAGATGACAATAAGAACCGAGATGCTAGTAAATCTTCAGATTCTGCTCATTGTATTGTTGCACATTGTAATCTTGGTATTAATGAAATGACTTCACTTTCATCTTACACAGAATGTTGGCTACTTGATACTGGTGCAACATCACACATGACTTTTAGAAAAGATTGTTTTGAAGAAATTAATGAAACAATAAACGGCATAGTTTACTTTGCAGATAAGTCAAGTCTTAAACCAAAGGGAATGGGCACCTTTCGG
>LPNX010073186.1:6927-64261 GCA_001517045.1 Pseudotsuga menziesii | reverse complement strand
AGATAGCTTGATCATTTGGAAAAATATCCTCATCCAAAGAAATATTCTGAAAATGAATATGAAATTCCAAACCTTGAAGGGGGGATTCCTATTCTGTATCAACCTTCGGAATTTCCATATGAAGCACCAACTCCCCCGCATGAAGAAGTTCCTACTACTTCACCTGATCAAGAGATTCAACTGGATGATGTGATTAAGAGAATTGGAAGACTCTCAATCAATGATGAAGCACCACCAGCTGATCAACCAGGACCATCACGGAAGATTCCTAAATGGGCCACAAAGACACTTGAAAGTGTCCATCCGGATGAAGTTGGAAAGGCAGGAACGAGAAGTTCAAAAAGACATGAAAATGGAGGAGAAGCAAATAATTCAGGTGATGACATGGATGTATCATTTGATTGTGAATTTAATTTATCTGCTAACTTTGAACCAACTTCCTTTGAAGAAGCTTCTACTCGAGTTGAGTGGAAAGAAGCTATGCATAATGAGTATGATGCACTCATGAAGAATGGAACTTGGAAGCTGGTTGACCCTCCAGTTGGAACCAAACCAATTGGCTGCAAGTGGGTGTACAAGAACAAATATAGATCATATGGATCACTTGACAAGCACAAAGCGAGGCTTGTAGCAAAAGGCTATGCACAGAAGGAAGGAATTGACTATGAAGAAATTTTTTCTCCTACAGCAAAATGGGCTATCATCCGTACCTTACTCTCTTTAGCTGCTCATAAAGGATGGAAAGTTCATCAAATGGATGTGAAGATTGATTTCTTGAATGGAGACTTGAAAGAGAATGTCTTCATGTCTTAGCGAGAAGGCTTTTTTGTGAAAGGAAAAGAACAAAAGGTATGCAAGCTTGTCAAATCCTTGTATGGCCTAAAACAAGCGCCTCGCGCATGGTATGAAAAGCTAACCGAGCATCTTTTGAAGCTAAATTTCGAACATTTTGATCTTGATGATGCAACACTGTTTATAAAGAAAGTTGGAAGATCTGTTGTGTATCTTGTGGTGTATGTAGATGATCTTTTGATGACAGGGAACAATGAGAGCTATATATCATCCATAAAGAAAGATTTGAAAAAGATATTTGAAATGACAGATATGGGACATCTCCACTATTACTTAGGAATTGAAGTCACTCAACATCCTAAGTACATATTCCTATCTCAGAAAAAATATGTTGGAGAACTACTAAACAAATTTTTCATGACAGAATGCAACCCTATCTCTACTCCAATGGAACAGAAAATGAAGCTCACATCAAGCGAAGGAAAAGAATTTGAGGATGCAACCAAGTATCGACAACTTGTAGGAAGTCTTATCTACCTTACAACAACTAGACCAGATATTTCTTATGTTGTTGGGATACTTTCAAGGTTCATGCATAAACCTTGTGAAGGACATTGGTCAGCTGCAAAAAGAGTTCTAATATACTTGAAGAGGACTCAAGACATTGGACTCAAGTACTCTAAAGTGGATGACTTCAAACTTATTGGGTACTCAGAATCAGATTTTAATGGCGATAAGGAGACACGAGTATCAACTTTTGGATACACTATGAGTCTTGGATCAGTAGCTGTCTCATGGAGATCACGCAAATAGTCAGTTCCGGTAGATTCAACAATAGAAGCAGAATATGTGGCTGCAGCTGAAGCAACGAAAGATATAGTATGGCTCAGGAAGATACTTGAAGATCTGCAAGAAAAACAAGAGAACTCCACTCCATTATTGATCGATAATACTTCTGCAATCAAGCTGGCTAAGAATCCTAGATTCCATGATCGAACCAAACACATCAACACAAAGTATCATTTGATTCAACATCATGTAGAGGCCAAGACAGTCCATCTTCGACATTGTTCCACAAATGATCAAGTTGCAGACATCTTCACCAAAGCGCTTGGACGAGAAAAGTTTGAAAGATTCAGAAACATGCTCGGACTTACTAACACCCCTTCGGATTAAGGGGGGGATTGTTGGAATATAATCCGTCAGGATTATACGTTAGTGTAAATAATAGGAATCTGAAGAGACTCTCGGATGTGTAATCCCAAGAGTCATTGTAAATGTATAAATAAATGCTTTGGCTATGAAATAAATTGAATTGGGAGTTATTTTACCCAACAATATTATATTATAAAAAATAATTACACAATATTTATTCAGTCACTTCTTTTTAATTTTTCTTCTCTTTACAAAATCAACAAGAAGCACATCTTTTGTAATTTTTCGTTTAGTTCCCGGTGCTTCATCAACTTGTTGTGATGTCTGCCTAGTAGACTGCTTGCCACATGGATTTTGCTGCAAGGGGTTTGTATTTGTTGCAATAATGCGAAAATGTTGCATTAATTTATTTTGTTATTATAATTACAAGTATTTCATTTAAAAAAAATTACAAAGGTGTTTTTAACCTATTTTTGCCATATCATGTTCTTCATTTTCCTGTCCAGGCTCAACCTGTATAGTGTGACCCTCTACATGCTTTACAGTTGAAATATGGAGAAATATAATAAATACTCACCATCTACAATGCTATATATAAAATTGTAGCATATGAATAATTTCATTACCAGGAATCGAAGCACGATCTTCGATTGATTGTTGTCCATCATCGACATTAAGGGGATCACTTCTTTCCTCGCCAAAACTGAATAAATATTTTATGTCAATTATTTATAATGAATATATTGAACAAGTAATAAATATTCATTAAACTATATAGATTTTATATACCTGTGCACTAGATGGATCACCAGAATACCGTGTTTTCCCAGACAATCTTTTTCGGTGTTCAACAATAGCTTCAAAGCTATGATGGAGGCCAAGATTCAAGTCTTCCTCAGTGGGCACTTCTTTGAGTCGATCGACCTGCATATTTGCATAAGTTCATTAATTTTACATTTTGCGGCGCATTAAAAAGAAAATAATTTGCATTTTATTATCTGGATGCATTATCGGGTTTTCGATACTTATAATTCGTGCCACCAAATTTGAATAACCACAGGCTCAGGCTTATGCTGTCCAATTTTTCAAGTCTTTCCTTTGTGGCCTTTCATGTGTTTGACAACCTAAGAAAGTGTTTAAATACATTATATGCTCCAAATTCAATATAAAAATTAATAATAGTAAGGGTTAGCATTACATTATGAAAAGTATTACATAACTCCCAATGTCTGGTGGTATCTTTCCTGCTTTTCTCAGATCCCTCTCCTTTCCATCCTCCACTAGGTCTTTCCACTCCATCGATGGAATCATCGGAGGGCACTCATACCTAGGGTTCCTTTATAGGTGAACCATATATTGGTATCAAACTATCTTCATATGTTGTCCAACCTTCTTTAGGACCTCTGTTGTATCGAAGGTCTCTTTGCCAAACAAGCCAACAAACCGATTAGTCAGCTCATCCTTTAAATTTTGCATTTGTTTGTCCCACCTTGTGCGGATGGTGAGATTGAATATATACAAGATCAAATCATTTAGATGTTTATAAAAACATCATTTCTTGCAAAACAATCATGCCATCATTAGTTAAAAAAAGGTTTTATCAGTATATTACAATCAAATTATAAACACTAACTTGAACAATGTATAGTAACCTGGGATCTTCTATATCTTTATTGGAACGAGTTCCTTGTTCACCAATTTTTTTGTCTCTATAGTACCCATGCTAGTGACATGGGAAGATCCAGGAAATGTCACTTCAACATCAAGAATACTAGCAGGCCCTGCATCCACGCCTTCTTCTACATGATCTAGTGTGCATTGTTCAACAGCGGGTGCACTCTCTGATCGACACAGGGGTGTCACAGAACGTGTTAATGACTATTCATTCGACAGTAATGGTGCATGAATCGGTGTACATGGAGTCGTTTTCTCATGTGACAAATGATCTCCACGAGAATCACTAGGCCCAAGATCGCCTTAACCACTAGTGTGTGGTCGCAGAAAATATTGTAAATACAAACCATATTTTTTAAGTTCATTATCATATAAAAGTAAAAATTATAAAGTTTTAAATGAATTTATATTATGATTCAAAAATTCCACAACATATTTGCAAGGAATGAGATCTCTTTACCAACACTTCAACCTTGGATTTAATCTCACCTGTCTGCATAATAATGAATAGCAGACGAAGGATATGCACATAATTTTTTTTCAAGGTCTTCTCTATCACCTTAATTGGATATAGAGAAGAACCAATGTCATGATCGTTAAACAAACCATGCACATCAAAATCTATGGATTGGTGTGATATTGTTTCATACATCGAATCATTGGTCTACAACAAAAATATATAAAACATTAATTACCTGTTAAAGCAATAGGTTGAGGAAAAAAATATATAAACAAAACATCTATCATGATAGATTTCTAAAATTAGAACTAGGTTTACTTGATGCCTAGATGGCGACGTCATATGATCCACACTTGGGGACTTTTCCACATCATTCACTTACAAAAAAACAAGTAGACAACATTATCATAATGAAATCAATATACACACAAAAAATACATAACAAAAAAGAATTATGCTGCATTTTACATGTCGCCCCAAGGCTATCCTTGTCTAATCAACAATCGGGTGGCTTCCCCGATCAACACTCTGCATCAAATATAGATAAGATTATTTAAGACAAACGAATATACTCTTGAAAAATAAAAACAACATAACTATTTGTACATATTAAATTTGTACAATGGCATCGATGTATACCTATCTCCTTGAGGAAGGTATGGTAACATCTACCATGAGGGAGGTGCCCTTCACAGATCCCTGCATCAAAAACATAGGAACAATTACCTAACGAAACCAAAATACTATTGGAAATATGGATTATAGTAGTCATTGATGTCAAAATAAGTTCAGTGATGACAAAGGAATAACCAAGGACATGATGGCAAGTGAACTTAGTGAAAGACACAGGACAGACAAAAGGTAAACTCAGTATAAGTCAAAGGAAAGACAAAGGTAGTGATGATATGGAAAATTGGTAAGAGACATTTCCTATGATGATAAAGCAGATGATGTGACATCAATATGGAAAAATAAAATCAGGAAATTGACTAAGTACGGACAAATAGTCAAAACTAGTCTAAGAGGGTCTAATAGAATGACCACCCTAAATCATGGGTTAGAGTAAATGCCTGCAACACATAGGGGTCTTGTAGACATGTGTTTTATCTACCTGACCATGTCCTCAGTTTGTCTTGGAAGTAGTTGTGGAAGAAGTTATGGACCTGCCAAAACAATGTTTTAGGCAGATTGGATGAGACTAAGCCTAATTTGTCTAAGTGTCATAAAAAAAGGTTGGAAGACTATTTTCAAATGTCCACCATAAGATGTGTGTGTGTCAGTAAGATCTAAAATATGACATGATCCTACTCCCTAGTGAACTGGATATCCAACCATGGAATTAGATTCTCATTTGGTTCTTACACGAGTGAATTATCAACCTTTCAAAACTAAGACAAATGTTAGTTTGCATGTTGAGATTAGAATTGGCTAAGTGTTAAAGCAAAGAAATAATGGATCCGATGGTCAGGAAGCATTCCCACACAAGATCCAATGGTTGAGGATCAGTTCCGCATAAGATAGGCAGAAAAGTTGAAGTTCAACAAAGATCCAAGATCCAATGGTTGGGAAGTGATCCACTAAAACAGATAAATGGTTTGGAAAATAAGTGAGGGTATGAAGCCACAGAAAGAAGAAAGTTGAAGTCGTGAAAAATTGAGTTTTTGACTTTTGCATTCTGTAGTGTGGAAATAATAGTGCAGAAAGATTAGTGTGTGTGCAGAACCACGGAAATCAAAAGGTCAAAGTTTTGGAAACATTGAGTTTCCGACTTCCGCATTTCGTAGTGCGGGAACGGAAGTGTGGGTGCAGAACCATGGAAATCAAAAGGTCAAAGTCATGGAAAAATTGGGTTTCCAACTTTCACATTTCTCCCTACGGAAAAGGAAAGAGAATAAATATAACGGCGGAAGGACCGTTGTGGAAGCAAAAAGGCAGAAAGGAAAAAGTCTGAAAAAATGGAAAGTTGAAGTTCTGATTTCTGCATTCCACAGTAGGGAAATGGAAGTACGAAAAGGAAAGTACGGAAAGCAAAAGAAGCATAAGTTCATCTTATGAAACTTTGAGTTTTTGACTTCCACATCCCGTGATCTGGAAGATTGACGGTCATAAAGACTTATGTTAAAGATTGATGGTGCGGAAAGGATAGTGCAAAAACTGAATGGAGGAGAAATGCGAAAGAAATGTCTGAGCTTTTGAGAACCCGCACTCCAAATCCTGTGCGGATGATCGATGGTCAGAAAGACATCCACGAAATATCGATGGTGTAGAAAGGTGAGTGTGGAAAACGAAAGGCAGAGAAGTGCAAAAACAATGTTTGAGATTTTGAAATCCCACACTCCGGATCCAACATTCCATAAGAACAATGGTCATGAAGAAACCCGAAGGAGATCAACTGTGTGGAATGGTTGAGGGGGAGAGAAAAGTGCAAAAATTCACAACTCGAGATCGGATGGTGGGAATTAGAGGTGAATTAAGATCAACAACTATAGGATATTTCATTGTTCAAACATGTAGGTGAGTTAACCACTGGGATGGGAGAGAAATCACAAAAATATTTTAAGTTTGGTTTGTTCTCCATCGTTGATTAAGGTGTTTGAAAGATCCAACCCCTAAGAATGATTTCACTTGTTAGAATAGTCAGGTGTATAACCAAGAGAATGCATGTGGAATTATTATGGAATCCAAGTTTGTGCTAACCAAATAAAAATTCATGTTTTGTGGATTCGCAATGGTGAAGAGGTGCGTCCAAAAGTGGTAAAGAAGAATGCCCGCAAGAAGCTCACTGATGGAAGGTGAAGCCCGAGTTTTGGGAAAGAAACATGCCCAACAGCTGGAGAAGATGAAACCTACAGGTGGAGTAAGGAAGGGATCCCACAGAGGGTTTAAAGAAATCTGCAGAAGGCATGAGGAAGCTCAGAGGCATGGTGGAAGATCATACTTGCATTAAAAATGAAGCCCACAGGCCTATGGATGAGTTAATTAATTAAATAACATATGTAAACAGACAGAGATACAAATTAATTAAAATAAGAGAAAGCTCGATGGTCTGAAGATGGAAGAAGGTTTAATCAATTAGTTAAATAAAATGTGTAATAAGAAAAAAAATGATGAAATAGAATTGTACAGAATTAAAACAGAGAGGTAATGTATCTGATGGAAAGACACGAAGAGTGAAAAGGTGTTTTTGTATTTAATGAAGAAGCACGACCAATTTGAAAAGGAATGAAAAATATATTTAATGAAGAATTAAAATTGAAGGAAAGGTGTTTCTCGGGTCTCTGTGGGTGAATAATGAATATCCAAGCAGAAGACCAGTAGTCAGAGAATGCAAAGTGTATCTTTGCAATCTAGACTCTTGTAGCAGCAAGACAGAACACCAAGTAAAGAAATCCAGAGACATAGTTTGAACAAGGTCTAGGAAGTATAATAATATCAAATTACGGCCATAGGGTGGTGCTAAGGCAGGCTAGATGCCTATAAGGAGGTCTTAGCCTCGTTCTAGTAGTGGCTGGATAATCATGGTATTGGTGTATCCTTGTATGTAGGTGCAAACATAAATTAGGGTATTGGTGTATCCTTGTTTGTAGGTGTAGGCAGAGTTTAGGGCATGGGTGTATCCTTCAGTAGTGCCTAAGAAACTTGGGGATTGTGATCTCTAGCAAGTGGGTGCTTGGAAATAACTATTGTATATTGTAAAAACAAAGTTTTGCAGATAATAAAAATGTGTTGGTGGTTTACCTTATTAGGGTTCCACGATAAAATCTGTGTTCTTTGTATCTTGTTGAGTCATATTTTGATTAAAGTTTAATAAGTTGTTTAATTGGTAAAAAATCAACAATATCTATTCACCCCCCCCCCTCTCAGTATTGAACAACTATCAACAATTGGTATAAGAGCCAGGTTCCTTCACTAACAATTTAACCACTAGAAGGAAGATCCTATTAAAAACCACTATGGATCAACAAGAAGAGATTTACATAGAAAATGGATCTCCGATACTTGGAAAAGAAGAATACATATTTTGGAGAACAAGAATGGAAATTTATCTCAAAGCATTTGAACTTGGTGTATGGAATGAAGTGATCATTGATTACATCCCACCAAAGAGAATAAGGAATCCATCTCAAAAGAAAGCCAAGAAAAATAATGCAGATGCAATAGAGGCCATATTAGATGGAATATCTCAATCTATCAAAAGGAATATTGGACCATGTGTCTCCGCCAAGGAACTCTAGGTCCAATTAGAAAAGTATTATTCAAATAAAGAGATAACACAAACAAACCTTGCTATTTGCAAGTATGATAGTGAATATATAACTGAAGATGAAGAAAATCTATTCATCGGGACAATAACTCAAACTTTAGAAGATAATCTAGACGTGGAAATAGAGGTGAACTTAGAAACATAACTCATAAGTGCCTTTGAAGAATTGAGAAAAAGCAGGAGGGAGAACAAGTCTTTGGAAGAAAAAATTTCAAGGTATCAAGAAGATCAGAAGTCAAATGAAGAGGAAGTCAAGACTCTCAGAGAATAACTGTACATTGCAAGACAACAAACGATGGATAGCATGGAAGAGGCTGAGATCCTAAAAAGGGAAGTTGCTAACTTCAAGAAAGAAATAAAGATGCTGGAAGACCACATGGAAGAGGCCGAGAGATTAAGGCAAGAAGTTACTTTTCTTAAGAATAAGCTTTATGAGGAAGCTATTAAAACAGAGTTTGCTAAAATTTCAATGATTTTAGATGACATCTTGAGGAGCCAGAAACCATCAAATGATAAAATTGGTTTAGAGTATGACAATGAAAGGAAGTCAAAATGTTCCTCCTCCATTAACCAAGAAATAGATAATAGAAGAGGCTGTGCTAATGTACTAAAGAGTCCAATTAATAATAGTCAAAATTATGTCCCCTCATCTCATTATAATGATAGAATTGGAATGATACTTAAAAGACGAAGGACAAGCAGGGTCCAACAAATATTTCTTGGTCATTGTTATACATGTCATAATTTTAGACACATGGCTAGAGAATGTAAGCTAAGGAATAATTATTCAATAAAATTCCAAGAACAAAGGAAGGGTTGGAAGAGAATGGAAGCTGTGAAGTAGAAAAGTCAAAGATCCCTCAAAAGTGAAGGATGTTTCTATTACTATTGTCACTACTGTCACAAATTTGGTCACAAGGATGTTGGTTACAAAATCAAGAGAAGAGATCTAAGTAAGGAATCCAGGAAACAAACAAGGTAATTAAGCAGTGTACCTCATGGAAAGATGTGGAGAAGAAAGGAAAACTCCAAAGGTGAAGAAGAAACAAATATTTCAAACATCAAAGAAGTTTCCCAAGATGATGTTAAGCATAATAGTGTTGTAGACAAGAATAAAATCCATTGTAATGGAAAGCATGATGAAGATATTGAAGAAGTTAGTGATGGTGGTGGAATTGAAGTTGAATGTGTGTTCTAAAACTTTCATGAGCATTAGAAGGGATCATAAACTCAGGAGGAGTTAATATCATAAAATTGCAATTGATACTTGAAAAGGTCTATTCGTGAGAAGAGAAGAATGTTCTAAAGTTGCCACTAAAACGAGAAGAGTAGAGGTGACAAATTGGTATCAGCTACGACCATTGGATTTGATCTCATCTTTGAAGAAGGAATGTGTTTAGGAGAAGCACTGTGATAGGGGGAGTCCATAAACTCTTCATCCAAGTCCTCATTCAAAGACCAAGCTACAAGAAGGTAAATAAGGATCAAGCACAAACAGTTCAGATCGTGATCAACATTAGATCAATGATCGAGGAGAATTCCGCTAGGAAAATATACGAGGAAATTATGACAAGGTCAGTTAGCGGAATTAGAAACCAATTGTCATGTTGAGATCTCAGATCAACGGGAGGGAGAGGTCATCTAGGAGATTACCAGGAGAGAAAGATTTCGCCTATGGAAGTAATGAGGATGTTGAAATAGATGAATGGATGCAAAATTTATATTAAATATGTTTTGTTCCATTTTCAAGTCCATAATTGATGTGAGTTAATGGAAATCCAATGGTCCTAAATCATTTTGCTAGGTGAAATCATACGATGGTTAAAAATATTCTCCAAGTGCAAATTTTTTATGAAGTTCAGTTCAATACCAGTTTAATTCCACCGTTGATGTGGATTAATCTAGATCCAATGATCATCAACAATTCCACTGATTGAAAATACGAGTCAGTTAACAAGAAGGAGAAGATGCATAATTTTTATGGAAACCAGCTCACCAAAAGTTTGAAATCCAAAGATGGAAAATCCTTTGGCTAGATTGTTAGATTTAGTTGTTCTGCTAAACTATAGAACATAACTAAAAAGACTGTACAGTCAGGTGAGAATGATCGTGCACAGAAATCCTGGTATCTAAGATTCTATTGAATGAAAACTTGGCGATAAACACTTTTGAAGAAAAAAAAAGGATAGAAGAATGAGTGAGGAGTGAAGAGTACAGCTTCTGTGAGCAGTTGTACTTCTGGTTCCATAGAATGAAAAACAAAGTTTACTCTGCAAATCAATGAGTGTTTATACCTTTCTTCGAATCACCAAAAGTATGAATTTGAAATTCTCTATGTGTATGTGGATGTTTGCACTTTGAGCTCTGATAAGTACATGTAACAATTGAATATTCTATGTCAAGTTGGTTACAACAAAGGGAATAATAGGTTATCCTTTGTCATTGTTGTCAAAGGGGGAGAAGGTTTAGGTGTTTCCATCAATGCCAAATGGGGAGATTGTTGGCAATATGGATTATAGTTGTCATTGATGTTAAAAGAAGTTTAATGACGACAAAGAAATAAACAAGGACATGATGGCATAGTGAACTCAGTGAAAGACAAAGGAAAGACAAAAGGTGAACTTAGTATAAGTCAAAGGAAAGACAAAGGTAGAGATGATATGCCAAATTGGTAAGACATTTCCTATGATGACAAAGCAGATGATGTGACATCATTCTGGAGAAATATGGAAATTGGTGAAAATCAAGAAATTGACTAAGTATGGATAAATAGTCAAAATTGGTCTAAGAGGGTTTAAGAGAATGACCGCCCTAAATCATGGGTTAGAGTAAATTCCCACAACACATAGGGGTCTTGTAGAGAGGTTTTTTCTCTACCTGACCACGTCCTCAGTTTGTCTTGGAAGTAGCCGAGGAAGAACTTATGGACCTGCCAAAACAATGTTTTAGGTATATTGGATCAGACTAAGAAATTTGTCTAAGTGTCATAACAAAAGGTTGGAAGACTATTTTAAAATTCCCTCTAGAAGATATGTGTGTGTCAGTAAGATCTAAAATATGACATCATCCTACTTCCTGGTGAACTGGCTATCCAACCATGGAATTAGATTCTCATTTGGTTCTTACACGAGTGAATTATCAACCTGTAAAAACTAAGGCAAATGTTAGTTTGCATGTTGAGATTGGAATTGGCTAAGTGTTAAAGCAAAGAAATCATAGATTCGACAGTAAGGAAGCATTCCTGCACAAGATCCGATAGTTGAGGATTAGTTCCGCATAAGATTGGCGGAAAGGATGAAGTTCAACAAAGATCCAAGATCAAATGAGTGAGAAGTGATTCGCTAAGACAAATCAACAGTTCAGAAAAGAAGTGCGGGTATAGAACCGCGGAAAGCAGAAAGTTGAAGTCATGAAAAATTGAGTTTTCGACTTCCGCATTCCGTAGTTCGGGTGTGGAACCGCGGAAATCAAAAGGTCAAAGTTTTTGAAACATTGAGTTTCTGACTTCTGCATTCCACAGTGCAAGAACAGAAGTGCGAGTGTGGATTCGCGGAAATCAAAAGGTCGAAGTCGTGGAAAAATCGAGTTTTCGACTTTCGCATTCCGCGCTACGGAAAAGGCACGTGTAAAAAGATAACGACAGAAGGACTGTTGTAGAAGAGGAAAGGTGGAAAGGAAAAATTCTAAAAACCTGGAAAGTTGAAGTTCTGATTTCCATAGTATAGAAATGGAAGTACAGAAAGGAAAGTCTAGAAAGTGGAAGAAGCATAAGCTCGTCTTATGAAACGTTGAGTTTTTGAATTCCGCATCCCGCAATCTAGAAGATCAACGGTGAGAAATACTTTTGTGAGAGATCGACGGTCATAAAGAATTCTATGAGAGATCGATGGTGTGGAAAGGATAGTGTAGAAAATGAAAGGCAGAGAAGTGCGAAAGCAATGCTTGAGCTTTTGAGAACTCGCAATCTGGATCCCATGATTCAGATCCCATGTTATTTTGACACGGGAGCCCAATTACACATACGAAGATTAGTTGGTAAGACTCTTCATGATCTTAATGGGTTTCATTAAAAATTTTATTTGACTCTTGGGATTCCTTAACTTAACCAAATTTCCAAAAAAATCCATGTTTGATTTATTTATTTTAAATGCAGAAAGATTGGGTTTTTTGTTTGGGATTTTTTTAACGTTCCGCATCCCGCAACCTGCAAGTTATGGAATGCAGGAAAAATTTTAGTTGATATTTAATTTTTCAAACCCTCATCCCACATCCCACAAATGCGGGATGCGAGAGAGTTTTCATATGTGTTTACTTTAATCAACCCACATCCTGCATCCCGCAAGTTGCAGAATGTGGGTTGCGGGGTTATCATCTGCTTACATTTTGGTTTGCGTATCTCTGCAACCCGCATCCTGGAAGATGCGAAATGCAGGATGCAGAGCTGATTGAATAATTTTTCATTATTTTGTGATTCTGCATTCCGCATCCCGCAAGTTGCAGAATGATTAATAAAATTACGATTTCGTTTTTGATCCTGCATCCCACAAAATTGATCTTGACCGTTCTTTTAACCCTCATCTGATGGTCTATGTTATTTCCTGGGAATTATAAATATGATAGTTTTGTTTACGATTTTCACTGTTTTTATTGCTGTAATTTATTTTGCTGTGTGATTTTACCACGTGATTTCGACAGTGTTTACTACAGTTTTAGGTTGGTTACCAAGTCGCTTTCTCACAATTTGAATTGTTTGCTGTGCTTCCTGTATAATTCAATTTAATTACTGGTGTCAGCATTAGAACAGGACATGGCAACATCCAAAACATCCCGAATTACCAGGAGTAAAAACCTCCAGAAAGACATGTTTTCGAGAGACCCGAATTTTGGTCTCTTTTTCGACACCAGTGGCCGAGTGTCTGAAACCTACTAGTTGGAATGGTCTTGAGTTTATTCAATCTTCGATAATAATGACCTTTCAAACTTCCAGAGTAACCAAATCATTTATGAGAGAATTAGGGACTCTGTCCTTCATATGATTGTTGCAAGACCAGCCATCCTCCCTTATAATGATGCAGTTAGGTGGATTATACACCACACAAACTTGAAATACCATCCCTTTAACGCCAGTATTGGAACACAATTGGCCAATTTTCACCTTGAAACCTTTGGAAGAATTTACGCCCTTAAACCTTTCACGCAGCTCCTCGATGCAGACTTTCTTAATGTTGCTAAATCTAGGTTCAATTTCGACCAAATGATGAAATCCTGGATGGCTGAACCATGCAAATTCTCCCAGAGGAAAGACCAACTTTACCCTATTGAGTGGTTCAAGGAACCGTATTCTCTGCTTGCGACAATGTTATGCAGGCTTTATGGTCTCCCCAACTATTCTTACTTCAAGGAAGAATGGGCTCCCATTGCTCACAATGTCGTAACTACGGGTGAATCTTTTCCTTGGGCTTCAATCCTGTCACTTGAACTAAAAAATGCCATACACGAGTTCCAGAAAGCCACCAAGAAGCCCAATTTTTATCTTTCTGCCTTGATTATGGATATCTTTTGTGCTAAATTCTGCTTCCCCAATATGGGATGGAGTTGGGAATTACCAGCCCCGCTTGTGCATATTTATCATTCTGAGTTATGGGATACAAATTATGTGACTAGGTTTTATGATATATGTGAGAGTATCCTCGGCCGGGTTTACTTTCTAATTTTAATAAAGAAGCCCCTGCGTTCTCACCGGAAGCAAAAGATCTCATAGCCACTATGGGATACTGGTATGTTGGTGAATCATTCACCTATATCAGGGTTTATGGTATCAATGCTGCCCATATGTTTCTAGAGGTCGTTCCGAACAGGTTGGTCCTTGAGGAGATTTCATTTCAAACTATCATAGAAGGGATTTACAAGAAATGTGATACACCTAAGAGGAATGTTTGGCCCATGTTTCCTATAACTCTTGGATCTCTAAGTATACCTAGTTCTACTTGGGAATTAGAGCTTAGTGACCACATAGTGTCACTTAATTTTGGCTTTGCTAGTAAAAGACAGCATGATCCCAAAGGGATTGTTGACCTCCACCTTAGGCAGAACCATTTTAAAACAAGATATGATCATGAAGAGATTCCAGATGATTTCATATACCAGGGAGTTGACACTTTTTTCTGAAGTCTTGGAAAGATATAAAAGCAAGGACAGACAAACTCATATATTGAAATACCAAAAGGAGATCAGAGACAGAGTTTGGCATTACAGGTCCATGGAGTTAAACATTCACGAAAAGGTAATAAAAGATAGGGAAAGTAGGGAAGCAAAAGATGCAGCAAAGAAGACTCTGGCATCCACCAATGCATCCATAGAACCCAGTCCAGACATAGGTAAAGGTAAATCTCCCATGGAAGAAGTTCCCTAGACATCTGTGGAACAATAGGTTAAGGCCTACTTGCACACCTTAGAGCAGATCAAACAGAGACTGAGCAAGATGACTTCAGTAGTAGACACTTAGGAATTTACAACCTCTCAGCCAATTGAAGATGCTCAGGTGACCACTGTGGATGATAATACTCAATCTGTACTAGCACAGATTGAACGAGAACCTCTCAAATGGCTACAATATTTAATCTCATATGTTCCTGCCTCTACCATTGACTTGACTCATTCAGAAGAAGAAGATGAGAGGGTTTCTCTTGTGCCTGTGACCCTTGAAGTTAGCAATGGTAATGATTTACTGAATTCCAATAATGGTGGTAATGACAAGCCTTCATCACCTCCCTTGCAATCTCAACCTTCTTCTTAGTTTGGCCCTTCCCCTTCTGTTGTACTTGTCTCATCAATAATAGCATTATCTTCATTATCTGATGGTTCTACTGTGACACGTTTCATGACTCATCTTTATCAAAATGATACTCATCTACTTGAATCTGTTACACCTATTTCTATAGAAATTCCCATTCCTTCATCTGTTGTACCTCCAGTTTTCAAGATTCCATTTCATATCCCTTCATTCAGCTCAGTGTCATCACCTATGGCTGAGAAAACTTCAACAATCTCATCCTCACCACTCAAGATCACTACTTTGCAAGTTTCGTCAGTTGAAACTTCAATTCCTAACATTTCTTCATCTCCTGAAGTTATTACTGCTCATAATGTTAACCCTTCTCCATCCACTTCTCCTATTACTATGACTATGCCTTCTCACACCACAACTCAAACCACTTCTTTGATATCCACAGGGAGCAGTATATCCCCCATTGATGAGATGAGGGAAGAATTCAATGAAGATTTTGTGGTATCCCTAGGAGAATATTGGTACAACAAAGCTGATAGATTAGTGATGAAGAAAGGTAGGAAGAGGAACATGGATCAAAGTGATATGGATATGTCTATTGCAAATGAGGTGGTGTGGATCCAGCGGTCAAGTGATCTGCAGGCATATGACATTGATACCGCATCTTTCTTAGGGGCTTTTACAGGATCCAATTTTGATGCTGTGAACACTTTGAACCGGGAATTTGATCCACATAAAGCAGAAATTGTTAGACTGAAAGAGGAGCTGGTGCAACTTAAAAGGCATCATGAGAACAGGTGTGATGAAATTCAAGAGATGAATTTTTCCCTCGAAAAAGAACTGCAAAGGGAAAGTACTGTTATTTTCACCTTGGTTCAGAAGGTTGCGTTGTTAGAAAGACAGTGTGAAGATGCAACTGCAAATGCAGCTTCATCTTCATTTTCCAAATTTTCCCAAGAAGAGTTTAAAGAGCCTGCCATCAGAACTAACAGGGAACACTATGATTTGGTATGTGAGTTATTTAAAAATCTAGCTGATATATTTGAGACTCACATGGTGTTTGACAAGATGTCTGTTGTTCTGGAAGACCTAATTGAGAAAAGACAACAAGCCTCAAAAGCTTATGATGAGGTCATAGATTGGCAAAGGTACATGAAGGATAAGCCTGATAATATCACTCTCCTCAATATTTTTCAGTTTAAAAGAGCCATAACTATTTTGAGAGCTTGAGAAGACTTAGATGAAACAATAATTGAAGCCATAAAGAAAGCATAGGCTATCTACGACAAAAGATGGTCTGCAATTGACAATATCATGACTGAATTATCCTTTCCTACCATGGCGATTATTGAAAAGGCATGTCCACTTGGACTGATGATCCAACAAGTTGAGCAATGATGGAATGACCAGGAGGAGAAGATCAAGAAAATGACCACATCAGCATACACGATGTAGAGTAGTTAATCAAACAACCATTTACAGTACAAAACAAGATCCACGTCTACATCCAAGTTTGGCATAAGTTGGATAAGAATGAGGTCGAAGATTATAAGTGTAATGCTCAAATTGGAATTGAATCTTCCACTCACCCTGATATCGAGGAACTGCTACGTATTTTGAGGGTGTGGAAAGATTTCTTGGGATTTTAGCCTTGTTTAGGTTTTTGATCCCCTTTAGGGAGGAATTCTATTGTTTGTAACAATTATTTAAGTGAATAATCTCTAATGTTTCAGGGACTTTTGGACTTTTGACTTTTGGAAGAAGGGAGACTGATACAAGGGATTGAACAACACTTCAGTTTTTTCCAAGGTATTTTGTGTAATTTGTTACAGAGAATTATGAATAAATACAGTGTTGCAATTCTTATCTCTTGTACTTGATCTATCAATTTTTTTTGACAGGTTTTAGTTTTCTTGTTCCAAATGATTGGATAGTACCGTGATTCATTTGTAATTGATTAATGTGTTTATTTAACTCTGATTTATCTCTGTTAATTATTAATGCATTGATAAGGCTTCATGAAATTTCTTTTATGAACTGTCTTTATCTATTTCTGCAAATGGTTCAACAATAAAAGTTTTATAGCTTATAAATTGATTTTTCAACTAACTTGAGCACTTGTAGGTTATCTTGAATGGTTTAATTCTGATTTACTGTTATTTAATTTTTATTAAACAATTGTAATCTCAGTAAGTACAATTTCATCTTATTTACATTTTTGTCAATATGATGAATTGCGTGTTCTTCACACAGCTCAAGACAACCTGTCATCCATTCAACACCTCTTCAAAGTAGTTTAGATTTATATTAGTATCTTGTTCCTAGTTAGGTTTTAGTTTTCCTTTTCTTTTCTTAACTCTTTGTCTTCCATTCTGGAAAATAGATCCCCTTGTGGATCAAATCCATCCATAAGCCAGCGGAGGCTACAAAAATATCCATGGGAGATTACCATCCCAAATAGCTTGAGGATAGAACAATACCTGTGTGGGATTGTTTGAAGCCTTTGGCTGGGTTTTGTTCATATGTTGCTAGCCTTAAACACCCTAATCAACCACATACATAGTTGGAGGTTCAACATGGATGGAGAATTAGGGTATTGGTGTATCCTTGTCTGTAGGTGTAGATAGAAATCAGGGTATTTTGTATCCTTGTCACAGTAGGTGTAGGCATAATTCAAGTTGTGGGTGCATCCTTTAGTAGTGGATAAGAAACTTGGGGATTGTGGTCTCCAGCAAGTGGGTGCTTGCAAATAACTATTGTATATTATAAAACCAAAGTTTTGTAGATAATAGAAACATGTTGGTGGTTTATCTTATTAGGGTTCCATGATAAAATCTATGTTCTATGTATCTTGTTGATTCAATATTTTGATTAAAGTTTAATAAGTGGTTTAAATGGTAAAAAGTCAACAATACTGATTCACCCCTCCCTCTCAGTATTGACCAGCTATCAACAATTGGTATCATAGCTAGGTTCCTTCACTAACAGTTTAACCACTGGAAGGAAGATCCTATTTAAAACCACTATGGATCAAGAAGAAGATATTTACACAGAAAATGGATCTCCAATACTTGGAAAAGAAGAATACATATTTTGGAGAACAAAAATGGAAATTTATCTGAAAGCATTGGAACTTCGTGTATGGAATGCAGTGATCAATGATTACATCCCACCCAAGAGAATAAGGACTCCAGCTCAAAAGAAAGCAAAGAAAAATAATGCAGATGCAATAGAGTCCATATTAGATGGAATATCTCAATCTATCAAAAGGAATATTGGACCATGTGTCTCAACCAAGAAACTCTAGGTCGAATTAGAAAATATTTAATCAAATGAAGAGATAGCACAAACAAACCTTTCTATTTGCAAGTATGATATTGAAGATATAACTGAAGATGAAGACAATCTATTCATCAAGAAATTAACTCAAACTTCAGAAGATAATTCAGACGTGGAAAGAGAGGTGAACTTAGAAACAGAACTCATAAGTGCCTTTGAATAATTCAGAAAAAGCAGGAGGGAGAAATGGTCTTTGGAAGAAAACAAGGTATCAAGAAGAGTAGAAGTCAAATGAAAAGGAAGTCAAGACACTCCGAGAAGAACTGTACATTGCAAGACATAAAATGATGGCTAGCATGGAAGAGGACAAGAGCCTAAAAAGGGAAGTGTGACTAACTTCAAGAAATAAATAAAGATGTTGGAAGACCACATGGAAGAGGTCGAAAGATTAAGACAAGAAGTTACTTTACTTAAGAAGAAGCTTGATGAGGAAGCTATTAAAACAAAGTTTGAGAATAGTTCAATGATTTTAGATGACATCTTGAGGAGCCAGAAACCAACAAATGATAAAACTGGTTCAGGGTATGAGAATTAAAGGAAGTCAAAATGTTCCTCCTTCACTAACCGAGAAAGAGATAATAAAACAGGCTGTGCTAATGTACTAAAGAGTCCAATTAAAAATAGTCATATTTCTGCTCCCTCATCTCATTATAATGATAGAACTGGAATGATACTTAAAGGACCAAGGACAAGCAAGGTCCAACAAATATTTCTTGGTCATTGTTATACATGTCATAATTTTGGACATATGGCTAGAGAATGTAAGCTAGGGAAAAATTCTTCAATAAAAGTCCAAGAACAAAGGAAGGGTTGGAAGAGGATGGAAGCTATGAAGTATAAAAGTCAAACATTAGAGAAATTTTCAACTCAAAATGGGCCTCCTAAGGAAAATTAATAAAATAATATTTATTAATTTTGGAGGAAGAAAAGAAAAAACTACTTTTTTATTCATATTTTCAACATATCTCCCTGTATTTTTACTCAAATTTCGATTGAGAGAGCTCGTTGGATGAGGAATTAAATTCCGCATCCAACAAATACCCACTCAAAATACTTTTGATGGCCCCATGCTACTCCAAAAATAAGAAATACTTGAAAAAATGTGATGGTGATACCTATCCCCAAATTTATATTAAAAAATTGTTTAAGAGGTGCTCCCTTTTGTGAATTTTAAAGAATTTTGATTGGCTAATACATGATGACATGGAATTTGTATTATTTTTGGAAGGCCCATTTTAAATTGAAATTTCCTCTAATGGATCCCTCAAAAGTGAAGGAAGTTTCTAGGACTATTGTCACTACTATCACAAATTTGGTCACAGGGATGTTGGTTGCGAATCAAGAGAAAAGATCTAAGTAAGGAATCCAACAAACAAAAAAGGTTAGTAAGAAGGGTTCCTCATGGAAATATGTGGAGAAGAAAGGTAGACTCCAATTTCGAAGAAGAAACAAAGATTTCAAACATCAAAGAAGTTTCCCAAGATGATGTTAAGCATAATAGTGTTGTAGACAAGAATAACATCCATTGTAATGGAAATAATGATGAAGATATTAAAGAAGAAGTTAGTGATAGTGGTGGAGTTGAAGTTGAATGTCTGTTCTAAAAATCTCATGAGCATTAGAAGGGATCATAAAACCAGGGGGAGTTAATATTAGAAAATCGCAATTGATACTTGAAAAATGTCTTTTGGTAAGAAGAGAAGAATGTTCTGAAGTTGCCACCAAAACAAGAAGAGTAGAGGTGAAAAATTGGTATCAGCTACAAAAATTGGATTTGATCTCAGTTTTGAAGAAGGAATGTGTTTAGGAGAAGCACTATGATAGGGGGAGTCCATAAAATTATCATCCAAGTCCTCATTCAAAGACCAATCTACAAGAAGGTAAAGAAGGATCAAGCATGAACGATTTATATCATGATCAACATTAGATCAATGATCGAGGAGAATTTTGCTAGGAAAATAGATGAGGAAATTATGACAAGGTCAGTTAGCGGAATGAGAAACCAATCGTCATGTTGAGATATCAGATCAACGGGTAGGAGAGGTCATCTAGGAGATAACCGGGAGAGAACGATTTCGCTCATGGAAGTAACGAGGATGTTGAAATAGATGAATGGATGCAAAATTTCTATTAAATTCATTTTGTTCCATTTTTAAGTCCACCGTTGATGTGTGTTAATGGAAATCCAATGGTCCTAAATCATTTTTGTAGGTGAAATCACACGATGGTTAAAACTATTCTATGGGCACAATTTTTTTATGAAGTTCAGTTCAATACCGGCTCAAGTCCACCGTTGATGTGGGTTAATCCAAATCCAATGGTCATCAATAGCTTCACTGATTGAAACTATGAGTTGATTAACAAGAAGGAGCAGATGCAATTTTTTTTATGGATACCAGCTCACAGAAAGTTTGAAATCCGAAGTTGGAAAAACCTTTGGTCATATTGTTATATTTAGCTGTTATGCTAAACTATTGAACATGACTAAAAGGACTGTACAGTCAGGTGAGAATGACCGTGTATAGAAAAACTGGTATCATAGATTCTATTGAACGAAAACTTTTCGATAAACACTTTTGAAGAAAAAAAGGATAGAAGAATGAGTGAGGAGTGAATCGTACAACTTTTGTGAGCAATTGTACTTCTGGTTCCATAGAATGAAAAACATAGTTTACACTGCAAGTCATTGAGTGTTTATACCTTCGATTCAAATCACCAGAAGTATGAATTTGAAATTATCTATGTGCATTTGTATGTTTTCACTTCAAGCTTTGATATAAGTACAGGGAACAATTGAAAATTCTATGTCAAGTTGTTTACACCAAAGGGCCTAATATGTTATCCTTTGTCATTGTTGTCAAAGGGGGAGAAGGTTTAGGTGTTTCCATCAATGCCAAAGGGGGATATTGTTGGAAATATGGATTATAGTGTCATTGGTGTTAAAAGAAGTTCAATGATGACAAAAGAATAACCAAGGACATGATGGCAAAGTGAACTTAGTGAAAGACAAAGAAAAGTCAAAAGGTGAACTCAGTATAACTGAAAGGAAAGACAAAGGTAGTGATGATCTGGAAAATTCATAAGAGACATTTCCTATCATGATAAAGTAGATGATGTGACATCATTTTGGACAAATATGGAAATTGGTGAAAATTAGGAAATCGACAAAGTATGGCTAAATAGTCAAAATTGGTCTAAAAGGTTTTAATGAATGACCGCCCTAAATCATGGGTTAGAGTAACCCACAACACATAGGGGTCTTGTAGACATGTGTTTTATCTACCTGACCATCGTCTGTTTGTATTGGAAGTAGTTGAGGAAGAAGTTAGGGACCTACCAAAACAGTGTTTTAGGCAGATTTGATCAGACTAAGAAATTTGTCTAAGTGTCATAACAAAAGGTTGGAAGACTATTTTCAAATGTCCTCCACAAGATGTGTGTGTTATACCTAAATCCTATCACCATCATGTGATAAGACCCTCAACTTCCATGTTTTTCCTTAATCCCAACACTTAGAGTGGAAGCTTGCTCTGTCTGTCAATTCTACTTGAAAAATACCTAGCACCGTGCTTTCCCTATGGCTAATGAGAGGTACCTTGCTCAGCACCACCTGCATCTTGTTTTAAAGAAGCGGTGCCACCACCTATAATCTTTGGTCCAAAAGAGGTTCTCATCTAAACCGCTCTGTCATAAGCGAAGAAAAGCGGTACCCTGGATAAAATGGGAAAAATAGAAGTTTCTCGAGGCTTCCTGAACTTGAGCCTCGTGTCTTCCCTTATCCCTATCATTATGGGTTAGTTGAGCTCGAGATCCCCCATGGTAGGATCTTGGAGCCACCTCACCCATAATTCTCTCAACTATTCCTATCCATTGAGCCTTATAAATACAAGCTCATACCCATAGTTTAGAGGGAGAACTATAGAGGTATTGTTATGCTGTTGGATTGACTACCTAGTCCAAGTCATTGGAGAGCATAGAGAGCAAAGTTGGAGCTTATGGGGATGACGTTTTTGTCTCGTGGAGGGGCTTTTCAACACTAAGGCAATGGTTGTAAGATTCTCCATATATTCTTATTGCAAAGCTGATTTCTATCCCACATTATTGTTGTTTTTATTTCACATGTACATGTTGTTAGATTCCTTAGTCACTAACATGGATAAGTAGATGATTTTCTGGTAGCTTTGATGTGTTTGCATGTTTGATCTGTTTGCAGGTACATAGGTTCACAATTGAAGTAGTATTCCAGGTGTCTACAGTATTCAGGGAAGGTCTTCATCCTTTGTCATTCACTCATTTGTTCTGGATCTGAACCATTCAGACCAGAGAAACAACTTCTATCCGCAGAAGGTGCAATATTCATAATAACAAATCTGGTGACTCCACTGGGGAACAGTGCAAATCTCAATTGATCTGATATTGCTCAGTTCCTAAACTCTTGTCTGAATCTAGGCTCCATCTCCAACTCTCTTCAGTCAGATATGCCATCTGATTTAATGAATTTCGGTTTGAAATTTTCAGATCTGTTCAGATTTGAACTATTTCGACTTTATATGCTCTTTTTTATTTTCAATCCATCAATTTTTTCCTTGATTTGATCAATTTATGACTTGATCTTTAGTTCTTGTGTTTTGGATCTATTCATGGAACCGCACATGTGCTGTTGGCAAGAAGCAGTGCCACCACCTGAACTCTATTAGCCATAAGCAGTGCCACCACCTGAGTCCCGTTATCTAGACGCGGCACTTGTCCAGAACCGCTATGTCAAGACCCCTCCAGCGCGGTGCCAGGTAGGCCTTGTTCTAGAACTAGTTTTTCATCATTTTTTGTAAAAATTTGAGTTTTTTTAATTTCAGCCCTACATTGTCAGGATTGTGTGTTAGAATCTGAATGCTTATGGTTGGAAATTTTGTGGTAAAAGATTGGTTTGATTGAAGAATTCAAAACATAGACTAGGCTTGTTGACTATTCATTTCCTTCCGTGCTTGTTGGTTGTGATTGTGAAAGGAATTTTTTGGAAGCTTAGGTTTTAGTGAGCTCTCTTTTCATTTCTACTATAAATACTGAAAGAAAAACCATTTGATTAGCATATTGATTTCATTTTTTGTTTCCATAGAGGACTTCGTTTTGCTTGTTAAAAAGATTTTTTTTTTTAATGAGATTAGGTCATTATCATTATTGAGCACAAGGCATTGGATCTCTGATTAGCATCACAAGCTTTCAGGTTCTTTGTGTTCTTTTTTCTCTTTTGCATTAGTACTATCTCACCAAAAGAAAAAATAGTGTAGTTTTAAGTTAGATCTATCTATGTTTTAAGAAAAATAAAAAAATAGAGTGGATATGCATGTAGAGTGATTCTTGTTTTTATTTTAGGAAAAGAGACTCCTCCCCTTTTGATTGCTTTCAGAAAAGGAAAATGAGTTTGGAATGTGTTTCTTGTCTTTGATTTTGAGTTGTTCAAAGATACTTGTTTGGGAATTTATGGTTTTAAAACGAAAAGAAAATACTCTCTTTCCCTCCCGTAGGTAGGAATACCAGGAATGGTGAAGTGAAATATTTGCATATGCATACTGCATGTTTTTACTTTTTCTGTCAAAATTCCATCCATTCACCTAACTGTCCACTTTAAAATTAATGGTAGTTATAGGTTAAAATTTACATAGCAATTTGAGTGATAGGCTATAGACGTGTTCGGGCGTCGTTAAATGTAGGAGCTGTTGTTACTCGTCCGCATTACATCCTAGGACTTGCGCGGTTCTTCCATGTACCGTTGGTATATCGAACGACCTTTCACATACCCTTGAGGTATATATAAAGGTACTTCATGTACTCGATTGTATATAGGAAGGCCCCTTGTGAACGATTATGTATTAGACAACACTACTACCAATTTGAGCTCCCACGTACCTTGCGTATATTGGGAGACCCCACTAGGATACCTTATCTATCTGAGAAAATCCCTTTGGCTATCTTGCTTGGAGCCATACACCGAAAACAACATTTAGGGAGATTACTATGCACATACCCTTGAGGTATATCACGAGTGGCACCTTCTTGACAATCTTGGTGAGAGACTTGACTATCTAAACTCATCCTGTCATTTAAGTTTGCTTGTTTGGCCTATAGCTTCAGTAGGGAAATTTTTGGTGTGTTTTCTAGTTTTGAGACCCTAGGTTAGATAGGAGCTATACAAACTGGCTGAGCTAAGATAGTCCAGAAGAGTACGGGGCTTGCCACCTGATTTTATTCCTATTTCAAGAGAAAATCCTATGGAAGCTATCGACCAAGGAGATGCTACCAACTCCCAAGTGGGAGAGAATGTGGTTGCAGAAAGTGAAGGACCATATCCTTTACACTCACCTCCCTTGGTCCAACAACCTTCTCGGGGTAATACTTCATTACATTCTCCCACAAAAGGTCATGTTGATGATACTACCTATCCAGATTATGGTCCCAATGCTCCATTTTGGGACACCTCTATAGGACAAGATATTGCCTCATTTGGCACCTGTTTAAAGTTTTCTGAAGAAGTTTCACCAAATGAAGAAGAACGTAGAAAATACTAGGCAGCTATTTTCCATGCACAAGAAATTGAAAAGAAAATAGATGACATATTGGGCACACCACCATCATGTTCCGCAGCTATTCCTATGGGATATTGTTCATTTGCCGATTCTATGAGACCCATTGAACCGATTCTAGATCACATAGTGACTCCACATAATCCAGGTCAAAATTCCAACCACACCACCTCCCATATTATGTTTGTTCCCAATCCTCTCGGGTCTTCCGCACCTTGGGCTCAACATTCAATTTCTGTTTCATCCATACATTCTAGTGCTGGGGGGAAACCCCTCGCATGACTTATGTTATCTGCCACCGAAATTGTACGTAGTCATGGACATACCTCTAATATAGAGCAATCTATAGTTTATGTCCCTCCTAACCACACAAATGTGGTTAGCCCCCATCCAGTTTAGGTCAGCCCTTGGGGGCACAACCTGTAACCAATCAAACCTCTTGGGGGTATGGTTACACACGAAATCAAGTACCTGTAGGAAACATTAATTATCCATCCAACCCTACAGGAATTCCTTATGCTGGAATTCCACATAGTAGTAATACTTTCACGCCATGGGGGTGACCTAATTGGTCCTACATGCCAGCTATAAGAGGGATACCTATACATATTGCGGGAGGTGTCGGAGGACCACCTTATGGAGGTCCTCCCCCTAAGGGGCCTAATGGTCCTGGTGGATTTCCTCCTTATTTTCCTAATGGTCCTGGTGGTCCTAGGGGGCTTGGTGGTCCTGGTGGTCGTAATGGTCCTAGTGGTCCTGGGGGGCCTGGTGGTCTTGGTGGTATTGGGGGCCCTCCTCCTAGTGGTTCTAGAGGCTCTAAAGGTTTACCTACTAGGGGTCCCGGAGGGTATGGTGGTCCACCTCTTGGTGATCTTGGTGGTCTCAGAGGCCCTGGTGGTCCTCTTCCTGGAGGCCTCAATGGTCCTAACGGTCCTGATCCTGGAAACCAACCCCCTGCGGGTAGATCTTCTGGTAGTTATTCATAACAACAACCTATCTATTAGTCTACTTATGGTCCTACTGGTACTTATATTCCATATCAATATTACCAGTATGTGTAACCTAATCATCAGTTACCTTTCCTAGCAACTTTGGACTTGCCTGATTTGTCCAAGTTGATTAATGACCCCATTCGACATAACCCCTTGTGGCCTCCCATTATGGTAAAGTTACCATCAGACATTCCAAAGTTCGATGGGAAGCAGGGAGACGATCCGAAAAACCATGTCACGACATTCCATTTGTGGTGTTCTTCAAATTCCCTTATGGAAGATTCAGTTCGTTTAATACTCTTTCAGTGAACTTTAACCGGTACAGCTACGAAATGGTACATTGAACTTCTGTAACATTCATTTGTAGATTTTGGCTCATTGGAAACTGTATTTCTTACGCACTTTCAGCTTCCTATCCATTATGAAATGGGCACTGATCTCTTAACTTCTCTGTGACAAAACACCTCCACCCACATATCCGATCATATCCATGAGTGGAGAAGGAGGAGAAGAATTATTAAGTCTCCTATTCCGGATCAGTTATTAGCTGATTGGTTTACTAAATATTTGTTTCCTTCGATTGCCCAAGATGTGGCTATGGGCAGTCCCGTTACTAAAGAGCAAGCCATTAGTTGAGCCCAATATTTGGACTTGGTCTATTCCCAGTCTAGAACTTTGTATGACTTGATCCCTCAAGCTCCTCGCCCAAGCGCTGATCCTACAAAGCCACCAGCAGAAGTCCCCGTTGATGGGATTGTTGGTTCAATCCAATCCCCGTCTGTAGAAAAACCTACCAAGAAACTCCACACTACCACTCTACTCCTTCGACTCCCAAGGTTTTCGCCAAGGTCAATTCTATTCAGAGTATTCAAACGCCCAGCAACAATAAAAAGAAAGGTAAAACTAAAAACAAAAAACCTGGAAACCAATAGGAGAATCCAAAACCAACTACCAACGATAACGATAAAGGGAAAATAAAAGCAAAATATCCATATCTGCTATGCTTAGGTGACTATTTCAAAAAAGCGTGTCCTCGTCAGGACGAAATCACCCAATTTTTGAAAAGAAATCCCGCACCCGCAGTTCTCACGGATCCTTTTCCCTCTCAACAACAACTGATAGACCACATTTATAATCAGGGAAACTCCAGTTCTAAAGAGGAAATTCACATGATGTCCTCAGATACTATTAGTTTTCAAACTCAAAGTTAGAGTTATGACAAACCCAAAGACAAGAAAGAAGACAATTCTTCTTCAGGAAAAGCTCCCTCTACTGGTTCTCCCGAATCCTTGTCTACTGTCCCCCTAACCATTGAGAAGCCTAATCTCGACATGGTTTTGTGTCCACCAAATAGTACTCTTAGGAAGGCTATTTTAAACCCTAATTCATGAGCTGCTCAATTTTATAATGTAGTTGAAGATCTCATTCAGGCACCATGTGCAATGTCTACCCTGGAAGTACTCCAAAGTTGTCCTACACAATGCAAAAACTTGTTAACTGCATTAGGAGCTTTAGACCTGGACAATACTAATTTGATTCATTTCAATGTTGAGAACTATAAGTCTAGACTACCTCATAAACTCACTTTCCAAATCATAATGAAAGTTGTCGGAAAGAAGGTCTTTAGAACTCTCTTAGACGAAGGAGCTTCAACTTCAGTTTTGTCCTTGTCTTGTTGGAAAGCGATCGGCTCTCCCGAGCTTGTAACATCACCTACGACTCTGAAAGCCTTTGATGGATGAGGTTTCTATTCCCATGGTCTCATATCAGCCCTTGCAGTCGATCTTTGGGGCAAAACTGTTTCTATTCAAGTAGAAGTAGTAGACGCACCATTTGATTACAACCTCCTTCTAGAAAGAAATTGGTTTTATGCCATGACTGCTGTCGCTTTGACAATATTTTGAACTATCCAATTTCCACATCTAGGAAGAATTGTTACCATTGACCAACTTGATTTCTGTATGCCGGATGTTACTACCTCTATGGCTAATAATATCTCTATGTTAGGGTAGTCCCCTCCTCCTTACCAGTCGATTAGGATAGGCATGTTGAAGGGGTCGTCCCTGTGGGGATTATTCTATCCACTCCTCCTAACATAGACACAACGACAGTAAATATGATTGTGTCATTTGATTATGATCCAAAGGGAAAAAAAATTGTTGATTCCACCTCGTTGAGTCTGCATGAAGAAATGTACAACATCATTCAAACTTTTTCCGATGATCACACTGATGAACTTCATCTGGTGGCTTGGGACCCTTACCACCTGCCCTACTAGTTAGAACCATCTCTTCCTATTCTGGATTATCTCTCTAAGACTTTTTCTTCTGATGAGTCCATTATGGAGATCATGAGTACAAATGAGCCTATCTGGGAGTATCACCATCATAGATCCTCGTTCCTCCCCAACACCAGTTCGGTAGACCATGAATTTTCATCCCTATTCTCCACTGATATTGTCAACACACATCAAAGTCCTATATTGTTGCAAGACATAGATTCTGAAGGAAACCTATGCAACATTACTCAAACAAATCCGATTTACATATCAGCCAAGCCTGATACCATTGATCATGTTCATGTTGGGAAGAACTGTTTGACAAAAGAATCTGAAGCATACAAGGCACTTTTCAAAGAATTCCGCAATATTTTTTCCTAGTCTTATGAAGAAATGCCAGGGATAGACCCATCCATTGTGGTCCATGAAATAAGAACCTATCCCACTGCTAAACCTATCAGGAAAAAAATAAGGCAAGTCCATCCACGAAAGGTCGTATCTATTAAAGCTGAAATAGAGAAACTTCTCAAAGCTGGGTTTATTTATCCTGTACCCCTGATGGAATGGGTATTGAACATCATCCCTGTTAATAAAAAGCAGAGCACCATTAGAGTCTGTATCAATTTTAGAGATTTGAACAAAGCTTGTCCCAAAGACAACTTTCCTACTTCGCACATCGACCAGATTATCGACAACTGTGTCGGAAGTGTCATCTTCTCATTCATGGATGGATTTTCTGGTTATAATTAGATTGAGATTTTACCCACTGATCAGCACTGAGATGACATTCATTTTCCCATGGGGAACCTTTGTGTATAGGAAGTTACCATTTGGATTAAAAAATGCTGGAGCCACTTTCCAATGTGCTATGTCCTATGCGTTTCACGATATAAAACATATTGTTGAACTATACCTTGACGACCTCCCTGCTCATTCACAGTGACAGGAGGACCACCCTGGTCATCTTAGAGACATTTTCCTGAGATGTCATCATTATAATATACGGCTCAATCCTCATAAATGTGTTTTCTACGTTGAGACGGGATGCTTGTTAGGTTTTGTGGTTTCCAAGGATGGAATCCGGATAGATCCATTAAAAATTGCTGCTATTTTAGCTTTACTAGCCCCAACCAACCTTCTAGAACTCCAAAGTTTGCAAGGGAAGGAAAAATTTCTCCACCGTTTCATGTGCAATTTTGCAGAGAAAACCCATGGTCATATGCATCTCCTTAAGAAGGACACTCCGTTCTATTGGGATGACCAAGCCCAACGAGCCTTTGATAATATCAAACATGCTCTGACTCATTCACCTGTGATACACCTCCCAGATTATTGAAAGGATTTTCTCTTATATATATTTCTACCTCCACTACTACCATCGCTATGGTGTTGGTGTAGGAAAATCCTGACGGTCAGGAGCATGTGATTTACTATGCTATTAAGAATCTTATGGATTCCAAAACCTGATATTCACGCATGGAGAAATTAGCATTGGCCATGGTCATTGCTGTTCAAAAAATTTGTCACTATATTTTGCTCCACACAATCACTGTATTGGCAGACCAAAACCCTATGTATTACATCCTGAATCGTCAGGTGCTCGGGGGAAAGTACTCCTGATGGATAGTCATACTACAAGAGTTTGATCTGGAATTTGCCAAAGCCACATCAAATAAATCCTTGGTCTTTTCTGAGCTCATGTGTGATCTTTCTTGTGCTTCAATGGAATTTGAGCCCAGTGATTCATTTCTGGATGAATTCCTATTCCTGATAAGCACTACTGACCCATGGTATGGAGATTTTCTCATTTATCTACAAACACAAATATTTCAGCCAAATCTATCCTGTGATTATTGCCATCGTATCCGTCACCACGCAAAATAATACCTCATCTTGAATGACACTTTGTATAGACGTGGTATCGATTTTGTTCTTCAGCGATGCCTCACCCATGAGGAAGTTGAACAAGTGTTGAATGATTTCCACTCTGGAGCATGTGGTGGTCATTTATCTGGGATGGCTACAGCCCAAAAAATCCTTCGCACTAGCTATTTCTGGCCTTCAATCTTTAAATATTTTCATGAGGCTGTCAAGAAATGCCCACCCTATCAACATTTTTATCCGAAAAAGTGCACTCATCCTGCTCCACTGCACCCTGTCATTGCCATTGGCCCCTTTGACAAAAGGGGGATTGATTATATGCATTGTAAGCTTACCTCAGCCAAGGGGCATGGTTACATCATCGTAGTCATTAACTATTTTAGAAAGTGGGATGAGGCCATGCCTACATATGTAGAAGATGGTAAGACTGCTGCTCTCTTCCTGTTCAATCATGTGATAGATAGATTTGGAGTCCCACATTCCATAGTTACTGATCACGAATCACATTTCCGTAATAAAATGATGGAGGAACTAAGTGCCAAGCTAGGTTTTTGTCATGAAAACTCTACTCCCTATTATCCACAAGCTAATGGTCAGGTAGAGGCCATTAACAAAGTTTTGAAAACGATGTTTCATCGGATGGTTGGATACCATAAATCTAACTGACACGATATCCCTTTTTCCACTCTTTGGGCTTATAGGACTTCGGTGAAAACAAATACTAGTTTCACACCTTTCCAGCTTGTTTATGGAATCGAAGCTGTCTTGCTGATTCAATGTCAGATTCCATCCTTGAAACTTGCCGTCAAACTTCTCCTAGACACTTCCACAGAGGAAGAGAGATTTTTATACTTGAACAACCTTGATGAAACTAGGATAGATGCTGCCTTGGCTAATGAGGCACACAAGAAACAAGTCAAGGAATAGTATGACATGTTTTTCCAACCTCGTGCCTTTAATGAGGGTGACCTAATTTTGACTTACGATCAGAGATATGACAAACTAGGGAAAGGAAAGTTCAAATCCATGTGGTATGGTCCTTTCGTTATTTCTAAAGTTTTAGAGAAAGGGGCCTACGAGTTCGTAGACTATGATCGAATCCCTTTAGGGCAACCTCGCAATGGGTTGTACCTAAAGAGGTACTATGTCTAGATCTCTCTTGGATAGTATCTTGTATATATCTATATTACTTTACTTTCAGTGTGCTTAAGTATTTTCAATATGGTTTCGAGTTTAGTGTCTGTATTTGATTATACTATGTTTTGGTCGTGCAGAGTAGATGACTTTCTATGGCTTTGTTGATTGTGCTTGCCACCACACCTTGAATCTTGCCTCAGCTGCTTGGGTTCTTTATTCCCTAGTTTACGATTTGGTCAGTTCAGGAGTGGTTTGTATTGGTCACGCTACCAAAAATAATGCCAAGTATCGAGCAGTCATAGGTCTTCTGACTGAAGGTGCCTCCCAATATGTTCGCAACTTGGTAGTCTTGATGGAATCAAAACTAGTGGTTTTTCATCTAAACCATGTTTATACCATTAGGAATAATGTGATTCTCTGTCTCTTCTGGAGGGTACGCTTGTTAGAAAGGTCATTTGAAACTATCACCTATAGGAATATCCCTAGGGAACATAATGTAGTTTCTGACTCATTGGCTAATTACATCCTAGACTGGCATATTTCCCATTCATGACATGAAAATCAAACTTGGTTCATTTTAAATAAACTATTAAAGACACATAAAACTCATGTAAAATACATTCACCATTTGAAACATATAAACACCAGGTAAAAGTCTGTATATATATATATGAACATGTTTTACAAAAAATAGGTCACGAGACCTCATCTGAAGCATGTAGGTTTTCAGGTAAAAAATCACCATACAAAATCCTGAAGCTACCAGATTTTAGTGCATACATCATGCACTCGTCATTTAATGATGCTCATGGTAACACATCACTGCCTGGGCTACTCTGCATAGCAGTCTACTAAAACGACCCAGTACTCCCACTGTAGGCCTCTGATACCTCAGTGGGAGGTCATCAATGGAAGCATCGAGGATGTATAGAGTCAACCTATCCAGATTCTCCTCTAACTACCCAGTCACATCGTCACCCTGCGGTACGAAACGGGCTTCGGCTCGTCAATCCAATGGGGAGGCTCCCCCAGGTCGTGTTGCTCCGACGTCTACATGAAAACATTCGAGTCTCGTTACTTAACATAAAAAATATAGAACATCAAAAACATAAAAACACTGTTTCCATTTTAGGGTATTTTGCTTCTTACCGATGTCACCCCACTATCCACTAGGTGGGAGCGGTAGGTCAGGGTCACCGCTGAAGTAAGTTCCCGCATATGCATAATCCTCCACCATGAGGAGTTGATCTATCAATCATTGAAAGAATGGGTCACCAAACTTTACCTTCCCCTTTCCCGCTCCAATACGGTCCATAATCTAGACCCACCTTTGCATGCAAGGGTCCCGTTCCCTCAACTCTGTAAAGACCACCTGGGGTCTCATATGTGGAACCCGCTTGAGGAAGAAGCAAGCTAGAATGGAACCAAAACCAAATTGCTTCAGCTTCCCCTGCCGACACTTGGTCAGCTGATCCTTGAATATTGGAAGTAGGGCTTCCTCCCAGTTAAAGACTATAGGTGCCATGGCCTCTATAGCGTAGAGCATATGTGCTCTGTACTCCTTGTGTACTCCTTGGCTTCCCATGACTCTCTGCATGGTAAACAATAGGGTTCGTAGGGGGCCATCCGTCATTGCTTTTATTGGGATTTTCTTCCCCGATGTCCTTGTCCCAGGAATGCAGTGATGGTCTATTAACTCCTGCGTAGTAATGTCCCCTCTACGGGAACCAGTCAGTGAGATGGGAGCACCCCATCTCGAAAGGCCAGTCAGGAAGTAGATGTCCTCTACCTCAACTATCAAAATGTGAGCACCAACCTCAAAATATTTTTTCTTTGGATTCCACATCCGGAGTATATGCTTTAGTAATCGCTCATGCGATACCATACTGGGTGTGCGGAAGAACTTTAAGAGTCCACAGTCTCTCAATGTAGCTATGCAACCCGTATTTCGTTCAGTGAAGGCGTCGTCATGATCATGCTGTCTCTCTTTCCATATGACCATTTTTTATCAACAAGAACCTGTCAAAAACCATCACAAGACTTGTTAGAAACATTCTTAATCATCCAAATCAATTAAAATGAGATATTTTTTCTTGTGTAACTATTTTTATTTCTCCACGGCCGACACCGCCTGTGTCCCATTGAGGATAGGTGGTGGCACCACCTGTGCGCTATGTTTTCAGCGCGGTTCTAGCAGGGTACCACTTATCCTGCAAGGGATAAGAGTGGTGCCCGCTCCCATGATTTTAGGGCTTTCCATATAAGCCCAAAACACCATTAAAAATCAAAATTGAAGGCATAAAATGAAAGAGTAGGGTCTAGGTTATTACCTGGAACTGACAGTGCACGAAACCGATGGTGGATGCTCTTGATATTAGCGACTGAAAATCTGGCCAAGAAAATGCTCCAAAGGCTCTCCACTATGGGTAAATAGTAAAATGTTTTGATTTTTTACTATTTAAATTACTTTTATACACATTTTTGGGTTTGACATGCTACAGTTTTGTTTTAAAATCGTTTATTACTCAAAATCTATTAGTCGTAATCCTTTAATGTCAGTTATTGGGGCATTTAACACTTGTTTTTGAGTCGTTACAGGATAGAAGAGCAATAGCAGTAAGGTTTTGGGAGTTCATTTTTTACTTCTCCGTGCTGCCATAAAATGGAAAAAGTCTTTGAGTGTTTATTACAACACTTTGGTCATGCTCTCGAAGCTTAGCATCAAAGGTCCAAGTTTGTTTCTGATTCTTTTTAGGCTCGTAAAATCTCTCATCGTGAAAAGAGACCCAGTGGAGTCTTCTTTAAACTCTTTTTGGGCTCCTTAAATACGAAAATATTGTTGAGTGATCTTGTCTTCTTCATGCTCGTTAAAGCATTTGAAGAGTCATCTCTCCAATGGTAGGTTATCTCTTTTTTCGGTTTGGATGGACTATTTACAAAAAAGGAACACTCCAGCCAATCATGACTGGAAGAGTTATCTAAGGTATTATTTTATACTTTTTCGGGCCTTAGGGACTAAATCATAAGATAAAGGACCCTTTGGAGTCTTCTTCTATGGTCGTTCAGACTCTCTAAACATGAACGATACTGAGGTTTATTTCATTGGACTCATTAAATTAAACATTGAGAGACCCTCTTTTGGGAACAAACCCCTCCCCTCTCAGGTTCGTAAAACACATGAGTTTGGACATGTCTTTGGACGAGCTATAACGAGTGTTTGTTACCCTCTTTGAACTCATAAAACCTAAAAGATGCACTCATCAATCATGATGGGTAAAATGGGAAGGGAATCGTTTTGCAAATAAATGGCAGTAGTTTGTCATAACATTTGAACATGGCACTTGTCTGCATATCATTTCAGTCAATTGGGTATTTAGATGATCTCCATGAAAATCCACTTTCATGAGTCATGCCACTCCTTTGAGTCTTTCAAAAGAATGCACTGTCCGTCGTCATATTGTGTCTTTGTCTGGTTAGTCATGCTACCGAGTCTTTTATCGTGCCACCCGATGTTCGAAGGGAAGTTTAAGAAGTTTCACCTTTGCAATCAAAATAGTCTCTATGTCAGAACTTTTGAGTTACTCTTATGGTTACTAGATTCACATCATTCCAGAACTATGTTTTGAGTTTCGTGTCATCGATGTGGGACTCATCATGGCCCTCCTTCGACGAGACTATTCTCGTCAACATCAGCTCATCATCTAGAAAATAGTCTTAGAAACAGAACTTAGTACCTTAAGATTTGTATGCCTTAATGACAGATTCTCTCGCTCTCGACATAGGTTCACATCATTGACCTTTGATCGATAGAATCGACTGGGTGTTCGACATCACTGACATCTATTCACACTCAGTAGATTGTACTAAGGTACCTTGGGAATCATTGACATCAATGGTGATTTCCCTCGCACTTGTTAACGGTTCACATATTTGATCGGTAATTAAGTGGTTTCTACCATGATTGACTTCAGATCATTGTAATCACATGGATAGAATCATACTTTGTGGAAGACGAGACGAAGACCCTGGGTATTTGTTTAGTGCTCATTGCTTTCCACAGGTTGTGATGGAGCTTTGTATATTTAGCATGGATCCACATTTGTATGGTCATGGCTATGCTCAAATTTGCATTTGTATGACATAGATCTATGTTGTATTTTCGATAGCTATGTCCAAGTTTGAGTCCTCTATCACATGGATCTACGATGTATTCTAGTAGCCATGCTTGTTTATTCCTCTCATGGATCTGCCTTATGTTGGTCCGCAGCCATGAGTTGGTTACATTTTTCTATGAGTCAAAAGTATTGATGTACTACAGATGCCTACTGGACGACATTCTCTGAATGAGCTGACATTTTCACCTCGAAGTGACAATTTGTTCTCTCAAAGCTCTCGCTTATCGTATCCCTCTAAGTCTCATGCTTTGGGGGGCATTCTGTTATACCTAAATCCTGTCACCATCATGTGATAAGATCCTTAACTTCCATGTTTTCCCTTAATCCAAACACTTAGAGTGGAAGCTTGCTCTATTTGTCAATTCTACTTGAAAAAAATATAGCACCGCGCTTACCCTGTGGCTGATGAGCGGTACCTTGCTCAGTACCGCTTGTATCCTGTTTTAGAGAAGCTGGGCCACATCCTATGGTCTTTGTTCTAAAAGTGGTTCTCATCTAATCTGATCTGTAATAAAGGAAGAAAATCGGTACCCTGGGTAAAATGGGAAAAATAGAAGTTTCTCGAGGCTTCTAAAAATTGAGCCTCGTGTCCTCCCTTATCCCTATCATTAAGGGGTGGTTGAGCTTAAGATCCCCCATGGTAGGATCTTGGAGCCACCTCACCCACAATTCTCTCAACTATTCCTATCCATTGAGCCTTATAAATACAAGCTCATATCCATAGTTGAGGGGGAGAACTATAGAGGTATTGTTATGCTGTTGGATTGACTACCTAGTCCAAGTCATTGGAGAGCATAGAGATCAAAGTTGGAGCTTATGGAGATGAATTGTTTGTCTCGTAGAGGGGCTTGCTGACACTAAGGAAATGGTTGTAAGCTTCTCCATACATTCTTAATGCAAAGCTGATTTTCATCCCACATTACTGTTGTTTTGATTTCACATGTACATGTTGCTAGATTCCTTAGTCACTAACATGGATAAGTAGATGATTTTCTGGTAGCTTTGATGTGTTTCCATGATTTATCTGTTTGCAAGTACACAGGTTCACAATCGAAGCAGTATTCCAGGTGTCTACAGTATTTAGGAAAGGTCTTCATCCTTTGTCGTTCACTCATTTGTTCTGGATCTGAACCATTTAGACCAGAGGAACAACTTTTGTCCACAGAAGGTGCAATATTCTTGATAACAGTGTGTGTGTGTGTCAGTAAGATATAAAAGATGACATGATCCTGCTCCCTGGTGAACTGACTATCCATCCATGGAATTAGATTCTCATTTGGTTCTTACATGAGTGAATTATCAACATGTCAAAACTATGACAAATATTAGTTTGCATGTTGAGATTAGAATTGGCTGTTGTAAAGAAAATAAATCGTAGATTCGATGGTCAGGAAGAATTCCCACACAAGCTCCAATGGTTGAGGATCAGTTCTGCGTAAGATATGCAGAAAGGTTAAAGCTCAATAAAGATCCAAGATCCAACGACTGAGAAGTGATCTGCTAAAATGGATCAACGATTCAAAAAATAAGTGGGGGTATGGAACTGCGGAAAGAAGAAAGTTGAAGTCATGAAAAATTGAGTTTCCAACTTCCGCATTCTGTAATGCGGAAAGGTCAATATGGGTGTGGAACCGCAGAAATAAAAAGGTCAAACTTTTGGAAACATTGAGTTTCTGAATTCTGTATTCCGCAGTGCAGAAATGGAAGTGTGGATGAGGAACCATAGAAATCAAAAGGTAAAATTCATGGAAAGTCTGAGTTTCTTACTTCCGCAGTCTGCCTACAGAAAAGGAAAGTGCAGAAAGATAACAATGGAAGGACCGTTGCAGAAGAAGAAAGGAGAAAAGGAAAAAGTTCAAAAAACTGGAAAGTTGAAGTTCTGATTTCCGCATTCTGCAGTACAAAAATCGAAGCGTGGAAAGGAAAGTTCAAAAAGTGGAAGAAGCATAAGCTCATCTTATGAAATGTTGATTTTCTGAATTTTGCATCCTGTGATCCGGAAGATGGAGGGTCAAAAAGACTTTCATGAGAGATCAACGATGCACAAAGGATAGTGTGGAAAATGAAAGGCGAAGAAGTTTGAAATCAACGTTTGAGCTTTTGAGAATCCACACTCAGCATCCCGTGATCCAGATGATTGATGGTTAGAAAGACATTCATGAAAGATCGACGACGCGGAAATGTTAGTGTGGAAAATGAAAGGCAGAGAAGCAAAAACAATGGTTGAGCTTTTGAGATCTACAATTCGCATTGTGCATTCCAGAAGATCAACGGTGCAGAATGATTGAGGTGGAAAACAAAGTGAAAAAATTCACACTTCGAGATCAGACGGTGGGAATTAAAGGTGAATTAAGATCAATGGCTACAGGAGATTTCGATGTTCAAACATGTATGTGAGTTAACCACGGGGATGGGAGAGAAATCATAAAAACGGTTTAAGTTTGGTTTGTTCTCCATCGTTGATTGAGGTGTTTGAAATATCCAACACCTAAGAATGATTTCTTTCGTTAGAATAGCCAGCTGTATAACTAAGAGAATGTATACAAAATTATTGTGGAGTCTAGGTTTGTGCTAACCAAATCATAATTCCTGTTGTGTGGATTCGCAATGGTGAAGAGGTGCGTCCAAAAATGGTAAAAAACAATGTTTGCAGGAAGCTCATAGATGGAAGGTGAAGCTCGAGTTTTGGAAGAGAAACATGCCCAAAATCCAGAGAAGATGAAACCCACAGGTGGAGTAAGGAAGGGAGCCCACAGAGGGTTTAAAGAAGTTCACAGAAGGCATGCAGAAGGTCGGAGGCATGGTGGAATATCATACTTTCATTAAAAATGAATCCTATAGGCTCGTGGATGAGTTAATTATTTAAATAAAATATGTAAACAAACATAGATATAAATTATTAAAAATCAGAGAAAGATCGATGGTTTGAATATGGAAGAAGGTTTAATCAATTAGTTAAATAAGATGTGTAATAAGACAAAATTGATTAAAGAGAATTTGTTGGAGCAAACCCAATGAACAAAAACCAGTCTACAAGGGTTCCCACTTTGTCGACACTCAAATTGCCACGACCTCCTTGAGCACCAACCCAGATAGGTTTCACCCTGTCTAGCAACACCCACGAAGCAGATGTAGTCTCACCCGAGATGTTCAAGGGAGGGCCAACAAAACCAAGTGCAAAATAATCACCCACTGAGGGAATCTCTGCTTGACAAGGTGTAGGTATGTGGTTTGTGTGATTTGAATCATGATACTAAAGATTTCCCTTCACTTCCAAAATTCAAAGAAATATTTCAAGCATCCACTATGGACACGGAGCAAGCTTGTTTTATCTGACAAAAGAAACCTTGGCAACCTCATATTCCAGGTATCAATTTTGACCCTACATATTTTAATTCCTGGAATAACATGAATAATCAGTTCCCTCCACAATATTCATATCTTAATGCATAGTGTCACCCACCTATGAAACCTGTAATGCAATATCCTACCCCTTGTATTTCATGGGCACCACACTCAAGCCAACAAGCCCCTTGGTCTCCGGGTTGGAGAAATCCTTATCCAGGAAACTAGTTTCTCCATAATCAAGCTCCCCATCTGCAGTATCATCAATTATTTTTTTCCCTAAATTACCTGCTCAACCTAACACTAATCCTACAAATAAGGCAATGCAACAATTTGAAACTTCCAACATGCCATCTTATTCCATTTCCCCTCTCCCTTGCAACAAATTACATTTATGATCAAGGATGGTAGTGGATCCTATTGTCATTGAGGATGTTCCATCCCCTATGATCGAAGAGATAATAAATCAATGATTTGAGAATTTTTTCAATACAAAAATCCCCATTATTGAGGGTGATGACACACTATCTGAAATACACAATGAAACATAAGTTGAAACACTTGCAGGAACACGTACTAAGACTCAACTTACATAAATTTTTCAGAGAACCTCCATATCCTGAACATTTGGCCTTGTAGAAAGAAATGGAACAACCTCATTTCAATATCCTAGGAGAATTGAAAAACCTTTATGTAAATATTCCACTACTACATTCCCTACATGATGTACCTATCTATGCCAATACTGTTAGAGATCTATGTATGCAAAATCCAAGAAGGAAGCCTAAGGATCCTCCTACTGTTGATGTTGTGGGGAAGTTATATGAACTTCTGATGGTAAGGGATCCAATGGATAAATATGATGACCCAGGTAACCCCACTTTTATAGTATATATTTGGCATACACATATCCCCAATGTTTTGGTTGATTTAGGTTCCACAATAAATGCTATGACCATTGATACTATAAAGAAATTGGGAGTCACCATGTTGATGTATTTGTAACTTTGGAATGTATTCATCTACGTATCTTATGTATTGTAACCCGATGTTTATTCCAGGATGTATCTATAATGTAATTGAGTCATATTGTCATGCCCCAATGTTTCGATCGGGAGGATCAATAATGTAAACAAGTCATGTCAAGTCATAGTGAGTAACCCTCCGATTGTCTAAGGGTTAAAGTCCCCACAGTTTTGGGGCACTAGGGTTGTTAGACTCTCCTAGTAGAGGTCATACCTAGTAGGGTTTTATTCATGTCGGGATTAGTATAAATAGAAAACTGGAGTCTCTATTTATCACACAAGTCATACACACTCAAGTGTAGCGCATAGTTGAGGAAGGAGAAGACACTGGGGCAAGACAAGAAGAAGACTACTGCTGTTAGGAGATCACTTACTGTTTCAGGGATTTTACTGTTTTGGTGCTGATACTATCTCTAAGGAAGTTGTGGGGTTTTCTCCTTTATGGTTTCCCTGAGGAAAAACATTGTGTTCATTGTCTCTTGTGCTTGATTGTTGTACTTGTTATTCTCTCAGTTAAAGATCCTAATAATGCTAGCTTAATGTTGAAAAACTAACATGGTATCAGAGCTAACCTGAGAAGAAGACGCTGTGCAGCTGTGGGAACTAGGGATTCCTAGTTTGTGGATCTTCCTCCACAAATTTTCAGCAAAATTAAGGTGGAATAACTCTCCTCCTTAGGGCGCATCTTTCTGTCGAAGCATAATTCAATTCTGAGGTTTTTCAGTTTTGGACCTGTAACTACTGTTGGAAATTAGGGCTTTTCACAGAAGAGGAATTTTTTAGTGAGCCCAGGCCTGGATTGATATCCTCCCCAAAATCAAAGTTAGGGACAAATTTCAAGGCATTTGGGTGGACAAAACTTCGGAAAAGCAAAACCCTAATTTGCTCCTGAACTAACTCTGCAAGATTTCAGCTCAAGTTTTAGATCCAACATCTTGACCTGGTAAGATCTAAGATATTTTGTATTTTTATTTGAGATTCTCAGTTTAATATGTTTCATCATACCAAGCTTGATGAAAAGCTTAAGGGAGCTAATTACTTCCGAGCCTGGAAGTATAGGATCTCCCTGGTCCTAGAAGAAAATGAGTTAGACTCCTACATCCATGAGAAGGTTCCAGTTCCAAAGGGAGATGAGGCAAAGGCATTACATAAGAAGAATATGGTTATGGAAAAGAGGATCATTGCTGGTTCTATCAAGGATCACCTTATCCCACAGGTTTCCTCTCTCAAGACACCTAAAGCTATGTTTGATGCCCTAACCAAATTATTTGAAGGGAAGAACATAAACCGAAAGATGACTCTGAGGAATCAACTGAAGAATGTGAAGATTCAAAATGTAGAAACTATCCAGTCCTACTTCACAAGGGTTTCTCAAATCAAAGAACAATTAGAAGTTGTAGATGAAGAAGTGGAGAATGCAGAAATTGTGGTGACAAATCTGAATGGCCTTCCTAGGTCATGGGATTCATTCATCCAAGGAATCTGTGCCAGAAAGAAGTTAGTCAAATTCAGCAGACTATGGGAAGAATGTTCTCAAGAAGAAGCACAGATAGCAGCCCGAGAAGAGAAGATGGGAAGTGAAGATCAAGCCCTCACAGTTTACTCCAAGAAAGGCAGAAGAGGTACTCATCACTCCAAAGGTAAGAATCCTCATCATAGAGATAATATTAGAAAGAACATGTCTAGATCAAGATGTTATACATGTGATGAGGTAGGGAACTTTGCAAAATATTGTCCTAAGAAAAAGATTCACTCTCATAAGAAGAAGGGGAACAAAAGAAGACATCATGCTCATGCTGCAGAGGATGATGAACCATCCAGGAAAATATCCAGATATGAAAGTGAAGATTCTTCAAGAGAGGATGAATATGTTTTGATTTCCGCTCCAAACATATGACTGGATTCAAGGAATCCTTTGTGAGACTGTCAGAACATGAATCACCTCACAAGGTGAAACTAGGAGATGACTACCAATATCCAATAAAAGGTAGTGGGGAATATTCATATAAACTAGACTCTTGTAAGTCTCTAACAATGAAAGAAGTATTGTTTGTGCCAGGACTCTAGAAGAACCTTCTCTCCATATCATCATTGGATGCAAAAGGAATGCGAGTTGCATTCATAGATGGTCAAGTCATCATGTGGCCAAAAGGTAAGACTATCGATGATGTAGTAGTAATTGGAGAACAAGAAGGAGGTTTGTACAAATTGAAGGGCCATCCAGAAAAAGCCTTGGTCCATGACACAGTAGAGCCAAATGAGCTTTGGCATAGAAGACTTGCACATGTGCATTACAGAGCACTACCTATTGCAAGCAAAGCTGTTGAAGGTCTTCCAAAATTCCAAGAAAAACATGATGGTGTCTGCAAAGGATGTGCGAAAGGAAAGAATACAAAGAAGACATTTCCCGGCAGTGAAAGCAAAGCCAAAGACATACTAGAAATCATCCACTCCAATGTATGTGGTCCTATGTCATCAAACTCACTAAGCGGGTATGCATACTATGTTTCCTTTATTGATGATTTTTCTAGAAAGACATGGGTTTACTTCATGAAGAACAAATATGAAGTATTCAATAAGTTCAAGGAATTCAATGCCTTGATCGAGAACCATACTAAAAAGAAGATTAAGACTCTTTGATCAGATAATGGCGGAGAATTCACTTCGAATAAATTCAAAGAGCTATGCAAAGAATCAGGGATTAAGAGGGAGTTGTCCACTCCTTATAATCCACAACAGAATGGGATTACGGAACGGAAGAATAGAACTATCATGGAAGCTGCAAGAGCAATGCTTCATGATCAAGATCTTCCTATGCATATTTGGGATGAAGCTGCCAGAATAGTAGTGTATGTACAAAACCCTACTCCACATAGAGTACTCAAGAACAAGAATCCTAAAGAAGTCTTCTCCGTCAAGAAACTAGAAGTCAGCCATCTCAAAATATTCGGCTGTCCTGTGTACATACACATTCCAAAAGAGAAGAGAACAAAATTAGATCCTTCAGGAAAGAAGGGCATATTTGTGGGATACTCTGAAAGCTTGAAGGCTTATAGAATCTATTTCCCAGGATACAAGAAGATTGACATTAGCAGGGATGTGACATTTGATGAAGACACAACTTACAACAAATCTAGAAAGAGACCTACTGAAGAACCCGAAGAAGCAGAAGCAGAAGTACCCAGGATTCATGACATAACCATGAACGAAGAAGATCGAGATTTTGAGGAACCACAAATACCTATAGATCCACCTCTAGAGAAGAATCCTCATAAGAGGAAACCTTCTTGGGTACGTGAACTTATCCAAGGTGTGGAAAGATATGGGGCTCCAAAAGAGAATCATAGAGAAAGAAAGAGGACCAGATCCTGCTTCGGGTATGTAGCTTTACTATGTGATTTCATTGATAAAGAACCTTCCAGTTATGAAGAGGTGGTAGAACGGAAAGAATGGAAGGATTCTATGATCAAAGAATATCAATCGATCATGAAGAATGATGTTTGGGATGTTGTCCCAAGACCAGAAGGGAAGTCATTTGTAACTTCCAAATGGATCTACAAGATCAAGAATGCTGCAGACGATAGCATTGAAAAGTATAAAGCAAGATTTGTAGCTCAGGGTTTCTCTCAGAAGGAAGGAATAGACTGTGAAGAAACCTTTGCACCTATAGCCAGATACACTTCGAGTAGATTAGTACTTTCTCTGGCTATAGTGATGAAATGGAAGATACACCAGATGGATGTCAAGACTCCTTTCTTGAATGGTGTAGTGGAAGAGGAAGTGTATGTAGAACAACCACTCGGTTTTGAGACACATAACAGAGAGTCTCATGTATGCATATTGAAGAAAGCCCTGTACGGTTTGAAATAGGCACCCAGGATCTGGTACGGCAAAATTGATAGATTTCTATCCAGTCTGAGCTTTACCAAGAGTAAAGTAGATTCCAACCTTTACTACAAGGTTGAAGATGGCAACCTAGTGATGCTTCTACTGTATGTAGATGATCTATTTGTAACAGGTACAGATGGGTTGATTGCTGATACGAAGAGAAAGCTTGCTGTTGAGTTCAAAATGAAGGACTTGGGAATGATGCATTACTTTCTAGGTATGGAGGTGTGGTAGAGTACAGATGGAATCTTCCTTGGACAAGGGAAGTATGTAGTAGATATCCTGAAGAGATTTGGGATGATGGAATGCAAGGCTATGACCACACCTATGGCATCGAACCTGAATCTATTGAGTGATGCTTCATCAGAGTTGGTTGATGCTACGATGTATCGTCAGATGATTGGGTCATTAATGTACCTGACAAACATGAGACTAGACATTTTCTTTACTGTGAACACCTTGAGCCAGTTCTTAATAGATCCGAGAAGTGTTCACTTGAATGTTGCAAAGAATATTCTGAGGTACCTGAAGGGTACAGTTGACTATGTGCTCAAGTATGATGCGAATCAAGATATTAACCTAGAAGGTTATGTTGATTCATATTGGGAAGGCAGTGCCATCGACAGGAAGAGTACTTCAGGGTGTTTCTTCAGTATGGGAATAGGTGTGATCTCTTGGTTTAGCAGAAAGCAATTGTGTGTGGCACTAAGTATAACTGAAGCAGAGTATGTCACAGCTTGTTCAGCTAGTTGTGAGGCAGTATGGCTACGGAAGCTACTGTCTGATATATTTGATCTCCAGTTGGATGCTACTTGTATACATTGTGACAACCAGAGTTGCATGAAGTTGTCAGAGAATCCAGTATTCCATGACAAGTCAAAGCATATCGAGATCAAGTATCACTATATTAGGGATATGGTACAGAGGGGAGCAGTGAAGCTCCGGTATGTTGCGACAGAGGAGTAGATAGCCGATGTATTGACAAAGCCATTGGCTAGGATGAAGTTTGATTACTTCAGGGAGAATATTGGTGTTCTCCAGATCGAGGTTTCCTCCAATAGAAAGTGATGAGTCCCATAGCCGTTATTTCATGGTGAGAGGATTGGTTCCTTCCATGGTCAGATGTAAGGTCTAAGCCATTCTGTCATGGTGAGAGGATTGGTTCCTTCCCTGTCAGATATGAGTGCTGAGATGAGTAGCCATTCTGATGAGTAGGTCAGATGTAAGGGCTGAGCCATTCTGTCATGGTGAGAGGATTGCTTCCTTCCATGTCAAATATGAGTGCTGGCCATTCTGTTGAGTAGGACAGATGTAAGGGAAATTGCCATTCTTTGAATGGAGCTTCCTGGTGAGGTACCAGGAACACTCAGTCTAGGACTGAGTAGCCATTATGATGTGATGAAGGGATGTGCTCCCACTTGATCAGATGCAAGGGTTGAACCATTCAGTCATGGCTAAAGGGTTAGGTTCCTTCCATGTTAGATGTGAGTGTTGGCCATTCCGACGAGCAGGTCGGATGTAAGGGAAACTGCCATTCTCTAGGAGAATGGAGGCACCTGGTCAGTTACCAGGTAGCTCAATCGATGAGGACTGGGGGCCATTCTAATATGACTGTAGGATTGGTTCCTACAAGATCAGATGTGAGTGCAGAGCCCTTCCATCATTGTGAGCAAGATGTGTTCCCACCTAGGTGGATGTAAGTGTAGGCCCTTTCATCATTGTGGTAGGATGTGTTCTGTCCTGGGTGAATGTAAGTGCAGAAAGCTTTCATCATTGTGGTAGGATGTGTTCTGGCCTGGGTGAGAGTCATTCATCATTGTGGTAGGATGTGTTCCGGCTTGGGTGAATGTGTGGAAAGGTTTCATCATTGTGGTACGATATGTTCTGTTTTGGGTGAGAGTCATTCATAATTGTGGTAGGATGTGTTTCGGCCTGGGTAAATATGTGGAAATATTTCATCATTGTGGTAGGATGTGTTCCGGCCTGGGTGAGAGTCATTCATCATTGTGGTAGGATGTGTTCCATCCTGGGTGAATGTGTGGGAAATCTTCCATCACTGTGGTAGGATGTGTTCCCGCCTATATGGATGCAAGAACAATGCCTTTCTGACGAGTAGTTCAGATATAAGTGTTGAAGAAGACCTACATGGAGGATAGGCCTACAACCAGCATGAAAAAGCACTGGCTCTGTAGAACTTCCTGTGATGAGAAGAATCATGAGATAGCACCAGTGATGATCCAGATCGAGTGATGATCGATATCCAGTGATGACGCAGATCGAGATCCAGTAATGATGATCCAGCAGTGATGATCCAGATCGAGTGATGATTGAGATCTAGTAATAATAGCCAGTGATGATCCAGATCGAGTGATGATACCTCATGATGATCCAGATCGAGAGATGATCCAGATCCAGTGATGATGTCCCATGATGATCCAGATCCGATGACTTGAATATGAAGATGACTTGAAGACTCAAGAGACTTGAGATGCAGATGATGAGATGATCCAGTTGATACAGAGAAGAAGACTAGTGCTGAAAATTGTGTCGAAAGAATACCTTCCTAGTTAAGAGGGAGTGTTGATGTATTTGTAACTTTGGAATGTATTCATCTATGTATCTTATGTATTGTAATTCGATGTTTATTCTGGGATGTATCTATAATGCAATTGAGTCATATTTTCATGCCCCAATGTTCCGATCGGGAGGTTCAATAATGTAAAGAAGTCATGTCAAGTCATAGTGAGTAACCCTCCGATTGTCTAAGGGTTAAAGTTCCCGCAGTTTCGGGGCACTAGGGTTATTAGAATCTCCTAGTAGAGGTCGGACCTAGTAGGGTTTTATTCATGTCGGGATTAGTATAAATAGAGAACTAGAGTCTCTATTTATCACACAAGTCATACACACTCAAGTGTAGCGCATAGTTGAGGAAGGAGAAGACACTAGGGCTAGACAAGAAGAATATTACTACTGATAGGAGATCACTTACTATTTTGGGGCTTTTACTGTTTTGGTGTTGATTCTATCTCTGAGGAAGTTGCGGGGTTTTCTCCTTTATGGTTTCCTTGAGGAAAAACACTGTGTTCATTGTCTCTTGTGCTTGATTGCTATACTTGTTATTCTCTCAGTTAAAGATCCTACTAATGCTAGCTTAATGTTGAAAAACTAACACACCAATCTTAGGCCTACCCCTACCATATTTGAATTGGCTGACAGATCTATGATAAAACTTGAAGGAATCTTGGATGACTTGGTGGTCTCCTTCGACTCATGGGAATACCTTGCAGACTTCCTTGTTTTACAACTTAAGTCGTATCTAGGGGGACACCAATTAATGTTAGGGAGACCATGGTTAGCTACAACAGATGCATGTATCAGCTGTAGATTAGGGTCCATGATGATTTTCAATGGAACTGATATAAAAAACCTGAACTTATATACTCTATCTCGACCAAGCTCAAATGGTGAAAATCCATTATGGATGGATTTGGAGGAATAGGAAGGTACTCAACCATTGCTGACAATTGGGAGGGCCCTGAATTTCAAATGATTTCGAAGATGATATTATTTGCAGTTTTATTAGTGAGCCAATGTGTGTCACCAAACACAGATATCAAATCTTGAATAGTACCTTAAGTGAACTGGAACAAGAATAAATTACTGAAGAGACCTTAGTAAGTAATGCTGAAACAATCCCAGTAATAAAAAACTCAAAAATTATTTTAGTATAAATCAAACTAGGGAAGGCATTGAATATTAATCCTAATATTAAGGATAATGAACTGAAACATCTGGTTACATTGCTGAAAAATCATACGGGGGAATTTTCTTGTGAATATACGGACATGAGGGGAATCTCCTTAAGACTTTGTACTCACCACATTTATATAAAAAATGATTCTAGTCCAGTATGCCAACCTCAACATAGAATGAACCCAAAACTAAGAGACATTGTGAAGGAAGAGATTCATAAGCTCTTGGAGGTAGGTTTCATCTATCCTATTTCAGAAAGTGAGTGGGCTTCCCCACTAGTGATCATACCTAGGAAAAATGGAAAATAGATCATTTGTGTAGATTATAGAGAATTGAATAAAGAAACACAAAAATATGAATTCCCTTTACCATTTAACAATAAGGTTTTAGATACCTTGTCTAGAAAAATATTCTTTTCTTTCTTGGATGGTTTTAGTGGATATAATCAGATTCAGATTACCCCTGAAGATCAAGATAAAGCCACCTTCAATTGTCCTTGGGGAACCTTTGCATATAGGGTGCTTCCTTTTGGGTTATGTAATGCACCAGCTACATTTCAACGAGCTGTAATAAAAATATTTTATGAGATGGTAAATGATTGCACGGAAATATTTATGGATGATTTCACTCCGTATGATAGTAGTTTTAATGAAGCTTTAAGAAAATTGGAAACAATTTTAGAACGTTGTGAACATAACCACCTATCCATGAGTACTGAAAAGTTTGATATGATGACGAGTGAGGGTATACTTCTTGGGAATTTTATCTCTGCTGCAGGAATCCAGGTAGCTCCAGCTAAAATAAAGGTAATTGCAAACATTACTACCCTTGGAACGTAGAAAGAGGTACATAGTTTTCTCGGACATGATGGGTACTATAGACAATTTATAATTTTTTTTTCTAAATTAGCATCCCCTTTATTTAATTTATTAATGAAGGATGCACAATTTTTTTGGATAGATGCATGACATACTATGTTTGCAGAACTGAAGAAAAGGTTGGCCACAAGGGCCTATCCTAAGAGGGCCTAATTGGGCCTTTCCTTTTCACATTTCTTCTGATGCTTCAGATACTACTAGTGAAGCAGTATTGGGACACCAAGAAGGTCACAACCCATATGCTATCTATTATGTTAGTAAGAATCTGGTCCATGCTGAACTAAACTAAACAATGACAATAAAAGAATTCCTTGGTATTGTTTATGCCATTAATAAATTTAGACATTACATCATTGGTATTATACTTTTGTGCATATTGGTCACTTGACTATTAAATATTTAATGAATAAACCTATTACTAATGATCGAGTGACTAGGTGGTTGTTGTTGTTCCAAGAATATGATATAACTATTGTTGATAGAAGAGGAAAGGAAAATATGGTTGCAGACTTCCTTTCTTGACTAAATCATAATGACAATAATTCACGAGTCGAAGAATCCTTTCCTGACTAGCATTTGTTTGTATTCTCAGCATATTCCCCATGGTATGCAGATATCGCTAATTATTTGGTTGCAGGTAAGCTTCTAGCGCACTTATCAAAACAATAAAGAAGAAGTATCGTACAACAGAGTGCTAGATATTGTTGGATCGGAGGTCATCTCTTCTACACAGGGCCTGATTTGGAAATCAGACGTTCTGTGAGGGAAGAAGAGATTCACAACATCATGAAGGCCTTCCATGATGAGCCCTGTGGGGGGGATTTTTCTAATAAGAGATATGATCATAAGGCATTAAGAATGGGAATTTTTTGGCCAAACATGTTTTAGGACGCGAAGAAATATTTTCAAGCCCGTGATAGTTTCCAAAGGATGGGCCAAGCAAACGGATTGGGTGAAATGTTGCTTCAGCCACAGTTAGTTGTTGAACCTCTTGAAAAATGGGCTCTGGAATTTGTAGGGCCTATCAACTCTCCTTCAAAACAAAAGGTTTATATCCTAGTTTGCACATATTACATGACTAAGTGGGTGGAGGTTGTGGTTCTGGTAAAATCCAATGATCAATTTGTGATATATTTCCTATATGGAAATATATTCACCCTCTTTGATGTACCCAAAGAGATAGTAATAGTTGGAGAACCGCAGTTTGTGTCTTGTAAAATGGAATCCCTATTTCCAAAATATCATATTCAACATCAAATAACCTTACCATATCATCCAAAATCCAATGTCCAGGTGGAAAGTACGAACAAGGTAATTGGGGGTATCCTTACAAAAAAAGTGAAGAGTCACCGCAAGGATTCCAGAAGCATTATGGGCCTATCGTACTACATGGTGCAACACTATAGGTTTCTCCCTATATGAACTGGTGTATGGGAAGAATGTTTTTCTTCCCATTGAATTCAAGATCAAAACCCCGAAGAAAGATATAGAAGAAATCCTTGTCTTAACGAAGGCTCAGAGGAAATGGTTGAATCAATTAAATGAAATAGATGAGAATCACACAGCTCCTGTACATCAGACATCATTAATTCAACAACAATGATCCAAATGGCATGACATGTTTATAAAAAAGAAGGCATTTTGTGAAGGAGACTTGGATTTATTATATGATTCATGGTTCAAGAATGATTTTAAGGGAAAATTCCATACAATATGGTTGGTACCCTACAGATTAGATAAGGTATTCGACAATGGAACCATCAGTTTAACCACTATCGATGAAAATCAGGCACCATTGTTTGCGAATGGTCATCAACTACGTCTTTATCATAAACCTGTTTCAAAGGATGTGTTCATCTCTCATGTTGCATCTGGTTTGAATTACCAATTGATATAGGATCAGGGGTTTTCTCCTGTTTACGAGAATCTTTAAAATCTACTACAATTCCACACATAAAATTGTATATAAATAAAGTCTTGATTTTTTTTAAAGCTTTGATTGGTTTGTTGTTTTGAGAGTTTTGTATAGAAATACGCGTGAAGGTTCAGTTAGAGGAAAGTAGTCATGTTGGGCCAAGCGATTGTGGGAATTCTGGATGATCCTTCTCAACTTGAATTACTCCTTGTAAGGAAAAGTGAACAGAATTGCAGACCACTGTTGAAATTTTTTCATTTTCCCCGTATTTTTACCAAAAATATGTCCAAATATTTTTATTTCAGTGGAAACTCCACCAATCTGCTTATTTTTCTCTATTGAAACTCCACCAAACAGCCTATTTTCTCCATTGAAACTCCATGAAGCCTCTTATTTTTCTCCACTAAAACTCCACTAAAATGGCTATTTTTCACTGCAACTCCGCTATTTTTCCACCAAACTGGATATTTTTCCGCTGCAAATCCATTATTTTTCCACTACAACTCCACTATTTTCTGTCAAACTCTCTATTTTTCTGCCTACAACTCCACCAATATTTTCCCTAAATATCACTAAAATTCTGTCACATCTTGGGCATATTTTCACCCAAATCTTTCTAATTTATGACAAGATTTTGCTAAAGGTCCACCACTCTGCTACAGTCCCTGAAAATAATGCAAAAGAATTCATATGTCTTCCACACATCCTTGAAATTAATGCTAATATGTTCATTGGACGATGACCGACTTGTTCTACGAAGGTTTGTGTCTAATTATGTCTCACTTGATTGTTTCGGCATTAAAGGAAACCACCTTGGAAAGATGAAGGTTCTGTACAACAATGACAAGGTATGAGTTCTGATTATAGGTATGATTAAGCATGAACTGATATGGTAATAATTATTATACACTACCTTTTAATCCCTATCAGTAACCCGTAACCAATCAACCAATCAATCTTCAAGTGAAGCATGTCAAATATCCCACCTGTACTTATTTAATGATCGTTGTCCCATCCAATCCGTATGTTAACCTATTAAAATATCTTGGTCCATAACTACACAAAGTTTCTAAAGATATCATCACAAACCCCAACTATCCATTAATTGCTTTTGCATGCTATAACTCCAACGGTTGATATTGTACTTGTTGCATTCACCATTAGATCTAGTAGAATGTAGGAAGTATGGGTCTTCCAGTAAGACATGATCCCAAGAACTTAGATTCCCTACGTGAACAAAAATAAGTATTTTCCATCTTTCAGAAAGATGAATGGTTCAAGTACTTTCAGAGACTAAATGGATTTAATAAGGAGATGACACTCCAATTTTCCATGAATTTGACTGGAGATAATTAAGAGATTAGAGGACTAAGGATATATGCATCGGAGGAGGCTTTGGAAGAATTCAGAGGGTTACCCAGAATAAGGGATAGATGTTTTTTCTGGAAGAGGCACAAGTTGACAACAGTAGAAGACTTCCTTGCAGTAGGAGAGTGTGTGCATCCGAGGTCCAAGGGAATAGCACTGGAAACACTACGAAGACCTTGGGACCATGTTGTCATCTTTTTGAAGAGGTACATCACTTGTGAAGGAAGGTACATAATTCTGTATATTTATGATTTTTCCTACTTTCTCATTTGCATAATGGTAGATTGCTAAACATGCCATTTTATCTTCTATGAACGCTACAAAACATGGCACATTATGTGAAATTTTTTTGACACACATTATCCTCTATAACAAACCATGGACTGATTAAACTTATAATTCAAAAAGCCTTATCACAGAAGAATCAAACATGGGAACAATTTATTTTTTTAGAGATGGGGTGAATCAGGCACTTGCAATAAGAGGTATTGAAGAAGGGGATGTCGAGCGAAGCTCTTAGGATTCAGCCGGGGGGAGGGGAGAAGCACTAGAAGGATAGGGAAATGTTCAGGAAGAAAGTTCAGGAGAAGCTACAACAATAACAAACCTGGTAGAATAAATGTATAGGGGGGAGGTGGTGGTAGAAGAAACTGTGTTACTAGCAGCTACAATAGCAGAAGCTAAAGTTGGAGTGGCTGCAGAAGTGGTGACAATAGAATATGTAGTTGCGGATGCTGTAGGAGGAGAAGAAGTTAGAATGACATAATATTTTCAGAGAATAAACCCCCAAGTGTTGAACATTGAATATTCCTCTGAAATAAGAGGAACCATAATTGAAGAAGAACTTTTTGCGGAAATAGGAGAAGCTTCTATCCCTTCTAGGTCACAAAGAAGAAGGAGGAGATCAGATACTAAAGGACAATCACCCGGTCTCACAAAAAGAAGGAGAACTAGAGATTCTTCTACAATAGAGGCGAAAAACCTTGAAATTCCCATTTTAAAACATGGAATACCCTCTATAACACAAGAACTAGAGGGTAATGTACCTATGGGATCCTCCTATGCACAAGAACCCGCTATAGACCAAACTCAAGTGGAAAATTCATTATGAGAATGATTTGTTGAAGGAGGAGGTACAGGCACTTAGAGAAGAACTGCAGAGGTGGAAATACGCATGTAAAAAGTAGTGATTATGAAGTTTGGACACGTTGGTAGAAGTTGCTAATTAGTTTGTGAACCAACATTCTGTTTCGAAGAGTTAGGAGAATGATGAATTATTATGTCTAGAATGCGAGGACTTGTTTAAAATTTCAGGGTACAAATTTACAACGATGGAAGTGCCAGGTTGGAAACTAGAAGATAAGCCAAGGGGGAGGTGAGACACCAACGGTGGAACGAATAAAGGAAAAGGAGCCGGAGGTGGATATAACTCCTTATCAGGAGTTACAACAAGATGAAGAAATGTAGTCTCAACATTCAAGGGACACTGACTTGCTTCCATATCAATATTAGCATTTAGGGGCCACTGAGTTATTTCCGTACTAGGCTCAACAGTCAGGAGACACATAAATGATCCAGGAGAACTATCAGTGGTCCAAAGGTATGAAAACATTTACAGAACAAGATGTTGTTACACAAGAACCAACATTCTTAAAATGTGTTGTTGAAACAACAACTCAAACAGAAGCTACTGAGGTTGAGGTACAAGATTTGAATGTTGTTACACAAGAACCAACATTCTTAAAAATGGTTGCTGAAGCAACAATGCAAACAGAAGTTGCTGAAACCCAATAAGAAACAATGCAAACGGAAGCTGTCAAAACACAAGAAGAAACAACAAAAACAGAAGTTATTGAAACACAATAACCAACAACACCAGAGAAAGTTGTTGACTCACAAAAACCAGTCATAAATGAAGAGGTCGTTGTGATCCCGAAGCCGGATAGTAAAAAAGAAGTTGTTGAAATTCGTAAATTAACTTTATCTAGAAATATGGAGGGTGAGGCAGAAATCATTGAGCTGGATACTGGTAATGAAGGTAATCAGGATACGGAAAGAGAGATTTCACTATTGAAGCTCTAATTAAGTAATGGAAATATCATGGTGGCCAATGTGATAAAGGAATGATTCCTCTATATGAGCACAAGAAGGTTATTCAAGGAATTAAGGAAAATTGGGACGAGGAGGTCTTTTTCCAGAAAATTCATTGGGATAATTTATGGGAAGAACATAAGGATTTAAGTAAGTACAAGCCCATGCAAAAGGAAAAAGAACAAATGTACACCCTAACTTAGGAATTGTTGAGCTGTAGAGCTCCATCACCATCTTACCCTGTATTTCTCTTTAAACATATGACTCTGTTCAAAATGAGGGCTTTAAAAGAAGGAAATCCTTGTCAAATCATGACAACCCCTCAGTTCTAGAAACCTTTACTCAAAGTGACTTTTCTGAACATAATTTGTTATGTGAATCATACTTGCATGAAATGGCATGTCTTATGGACCCCAAATCTAACCTGATTCCTTACATCAGGGACATTCACCTGAGGGTGTTACTTATTTAATCACCAACCATATGCACTGGTTTAATGCTTCTCAGACCATTCACAGGAATGAGGATAATTCCACTCTGTGAATTCACAGTGAACCTCAGGCCCTTGTGCCCTTGATTACCATACATAAAAGACATCTTTTGTCTCCTTAAAAGGTAAGTTAGTTAATTGCAATTCAATAGGGAATTATCTCTAATTGTGTCAATATGATTTCTCAGTAGGAGGCTTATGCCTTGAAGTTGAATGATTATTGATGGGAAGCTTCTTCCACATCATTGAGGGAAAACGATCCTTATTTCTTTGAAAATTTCAAGTATGCCCTGTTAAGGATACGAGGATGTGTTAAATGCATGGAGACATGCGGGTCGATATGGGTTGGGATAAATTTCATATTTCCATTCATTTGGTGGCCATAAATGAAGTATAAGATCATCTACAGGTTAACCAAGAAAGCAGAGAGGAATTGTTGGGCCAACATAATTACAAGCAATGGGTTTTTACAGACAAAAGAAAGGCCTGAGTCTTCTTTTAACATCACCAATTTTAACAGAAAAATTATTGAGTCAGACTCATATTTATACTAGTTGGAAGTTGTTGCACGAGGACATGCAATTGGATAGCTAGGGAGGGATGTTGGGTGCTAGAAAAGCCATTTTTCCCTAATATTATTTAGCCCTTTTTCCCTGATTTTGCCTCTTATTTATAACCAAGTCATTACCTTTCCAAAAGAACAAGCATGGATTTCAAAGGTATAATTCATTATTTCTTTGTTTCATTGATGCTTGATTTTTCTTATGGTTATGAACTTTATCTTTGAATTGCATTGAATCGTGATTGGTTTTATAAGAAAAGTTCAGAATCTCCAGATGTTCTAAGTGTAACAGTTTGCTAGACTCATTAGGTAAAGAATGCCTAGAATAAGTTTCCTTTTTATGACCCGGTCGAAGCCGTTGATGAGATAAGCTCAGAGGTCCTTCCATGAAACTAGATGAAACTGCCCAAGCATCTTTCTTCATCCACTGGAACATGTTCGGCCTTTGCATAGTTTAGATTAAAAGTTCATTCATGATTATCAACTAATTCAATGTAGTGTAATAATATCTATAAATGTTTCTATTTGATTCGACAATCTAAAGATCGTAGATCTTCATGTCTACACAATATTAGTGGATCCGAACTACTTCATCCCTGTATAAGTATGAACAGGAAATTGGATTTAGGGGGTTGGAAATATTGAAGAAGGATTGTAGTAAGAGGATATTGTAACTATACTTTAATCAATTTAATAAAGGAGCAACAATTCTCAATATATTCATGTTGTAGATTTCGTTAAGGGTTTAACAACACCTCTATTAAAAGGCCAGGTCCCACCTGCTTATAGAGTTTGCTGGTATTAGTAGATGTTGTAGTTTTAATTATTTTCGCTTGGTGTGGAATTTTAGTTGGATGCCTTAGTAGATGGTTGCAACAGTATTTATCAGATAATTGCATTCTTGTATTTTATTTTGGTTTGCTGCAACAATGTGGTGTGAATAGTGGACTTTGTAGAATAATTCTTTTCTTTCTGCAAAGTGTGCTAATTAGGTATAGTTGTTACAGTCATCCTCAACTCCTGCGTATTGTTGTCATTTATCTTTCTTAGAGTTTACTGAATTAGATAAATCATTATTTTTATAAATTGGTTGTTTTGTCGATGGCTAGTTATTGTATTGATTTGGTAATTTAGGATTTAACTTCTTCCAAAATCAATTCTAGTTAATTCATTCTTAGATCAGTAGTCGCATGATTGATATTGTAGGAATTAGGAATCCTTTGAGTTCTTAGATTGATAATTAAGATTGGTTTTCACAGGGAGATGACACTACTACATTTCGACCAAAAATCCGACGGCCGTCATGTCGGATTTTTGACACTTTTCTGTCGCATGTACGACACTTTGATTTTTTTTAAGCGTCGGAAACTTGTCGTCGGTTAGCCGACACCTAGGTAACCGTCGGTTAAGAGACACCTAAGTAACCGTCACTTAAGTGACAGAATATTATCGACGGTAGTGAAATTTTTTGAGAAAATAGCCTTCATTCCGTCGGTTAAGCGACAGAAGATCCGTCGGATATGCGACGGTGAGTCAATTTAAAAAAAAAAATATCACACAAAAGCTTGAGAAACCGTTGGACAAGTGACGGATAAGGATGAAGCATCGCTTAAACGACATTAATAGGCATCGGTAAAGCAACGAAGTTCAGGATCAAGCGTCGCTTAAGCGACAGGAATAACCGTCGCTTAAGCGACATCAGTGAAGTGTTTTTTTTTATAAATATTTGCAAATTTAGACACTCAAACATACATTCAAATCATGGTATAGACTGTGGTTTGGTCTACAATTGAACCTCATCCAATTATATGTTGCTGACATCTACTTTCTGTTATTGAGTTTTCAATTACTTTAGATAAATTTATTTCAGTCTGATGCATCAGGTATTATCAGTGACCAATATTTTCTCAGCAGATGGTTACAACTTACTACAATGGTTCAGGAAAAGTGGAATTGAAAATTTATTAATCTTCTCAACTGACCAAAAGCAGTCGATGGGACTGATAAACAAATCTGCATCTAAGTTACAAGTAATGAGGAAGTGCTTGAGACATCTAAGCTAATTATAATCATAAAATAATGTATGAAAAGGGAATTGATTAAAGAAGGCTGTGTACTTCTGTGCTACCATAAAGCTCAGTTATGTGGGCCCTAATCGAAATGCTTCCCTTTTGAGATTTGATCCTGGGTGAGATCTAATCATTCCATGTAACTAGGATAAAGTAAAATGACACATGGTGAGGGTTAGCTGGAAGAAGTCAGGATGTTCATAGAAGTTACCTTTAATACTTACAGGAAATAACCTAAATACCTTGTCCAGTAGGAACTACAGCTGTTCACTCTTTACAATAACAGTACAGGCATAGCATCTTTATCTATCAAACACTGTTGTAAGCTACATTTTCCTTGTAGTTCACATTCTGGATCAGTAAACACAGAGAAGTTTATTGGCTTGTTTGGCCTTGATGTCTAGCTATAATTGAATCTTTGAGAATTAGTTTGCATAG
>LPNX010073153.1:14206-24476 GCA_001517045.1 Pseudotsuga menziesii | reverse complement strand
CAGTAGGGATGGCTTTTGACAATTCAGTGAACCTAGTATTGAACTCGTCCATTTTTTCCGTATCCTTCTTTTTATGTTGGTCAAGGACGCAAGTTGATGCCGAGGTTCTTTCTTTTCACCGAACTTGTTGGTGAAAGAGGTTTTGAAAGCAGCTAGAGTGTCAAAAGCATTATTTGCTAAATTGTTATACCAATCGCCGACCTTTCCATCCAAAGATAGAGCAAATAACTTCATATACACGTCATCATGTTGGCTAACTGGATCACTGACATAAGCGTTGATACACCTAGAAAAGTTCCTGAGGTGCATGGCGGAGGTAGTGGCATCACTGCCTGTATACATTGGGAGCTTCTTGACAGCTTTGTCTGGAAGACGGTGGGGTTGACCTGCTATCTGAGAAAAGTCAAGCTGAGTAAAATACTCGCCCATTATGTCGGAAATAGAGGTATTAATGTTTTTTGGAAATAAAAGGTGGATGTCTGAAACAGACTGAAATCCAAGTTCTGCAAAGATCCTACGAGAAGCTAGTTTGTTCAGTCTCCTCCTATAGACCTTTTCAGGGTCAAGGATGAAATCGAACAAACCTTCAGAGTTTCTTCTAGTAGAATACCTTGAGGTGTTAATTGACAGTGGAGTTGCCAGGTGGACTTAAGTCTAATTTCGGAGAGTGATTGGACTAAAAATCTACCAAAAAAGGAAAAAAGGTAAAAAACTAAAAGAAACAAAGGTCGTCTAGGAACAAAAAGATTTATCTCCGGCAACGGCGCCAAAAGATGTTGTCCGCCAATTGCACACCAGCAGCAGAAATCAGTTGAAAGCTGTCTCCTCACTTGGGAAAGTGGGAGCGGTGTGGCCTTGGGGGCAATCACAGAACTAGGTACTGTCACCAACTCCTAGCTCCTCCGTTTAGGTTAACTCCTAACGAAGCCAAGGGGGGGTAGTCCCTACAAAAGAGTTTTCTAAGGCTCTTAAGTTGTTAAAGTGTATTTGAAGGTTGCAGATGCAGATGGGTGTTTCTTAGGAGTTATTATGATTAGAAGGTGTTTTACTTATTATGAATGTGACACAAGATCAAAAAAGGCAATCCACGTTGCAAATGAGAGAATAAAAGATAAATTTAAATTCTAGACATCAATTATGCATTCAGCGATAACAATTATATGAAACCATAGACAATTGATCATATAATTATGCAAAACAAAACAAGGACCAGTGCCTTGTGGAGTCGATGAAACTGAAATACGCTGAAGAAATAAACACAAGTCTGGAATTTAAACCGATGAATGTTAGATTGCGCGAGTGTTCTTGGTAAGTTTTAAAGATTTTAATGGTGATCTTGCTTAAGGTGTCTAGAAATCCTAACCGGAAATACCTTCATTGGCCCCGTTCGAAGACATGACGGACCTGTTTGGAATCACAAGCTAGGTGTTCAATAAGTTAACCAACCGTGTCCAGATTGGGTTGCCTGACGCCCACACTTGGAATTTGCCCACTACCTCAGTATTTTATCGAGACAACGCTAGTGCGTTGGTTATGGGGTAAAAGTTTTAATTATGTTGTTATTGCGGTCTTAGCAAGTCCGTTCACCGTTCTGAGTACGAGCCCAACTTGAAAGTCGGTAGAGCATACTAGGTGAAGGAGATCAACGAAGTAAATTAATTAGAGGGTGTGTGAGTTAAAGGATTTTATTAAGTCAATTAATTAAACTCTCCGACAGAGAGCGCTCTTGACGTTGTCTTATGACAACAGTTCAAGAGTCTTATCTAATCTAGATGCCTAATGCAAGGATATGCAAGACTAATGATGCTCTCCGATAGAGAGTGCTCTTGACTTGTGTTTCTGCAAGTTCAAGAGTCTTCTTATTGATTAACTTGATTAACAATATGATGCACAAAAATAAAGTGAAGATGGTTTACTAAAATCTCCGACAGAGAGCACTCTTGATCCACCTTATGGTGAGATTCAAGAGATTTCTACTTTAAGGAGTTGATTCACTTATGAAAGATACAAACTTAAAAGATGAAGTAATCAACTTATTCAATGAATCGAAACTGGCTAATCTAACAATTAATATTCTAAGAGAAATGATGCAAGTATTATAAGCAAGAGCACATCTAATCTAAGCACATAAGGAGATGAAAACACCACAAACCTCCCCAAATGGGGGAGGCTGAGAGTGGGGACTTAAAAACCCTACTCAAACAAAGATATTTTTATTAAGATTTTACAACTTGCCTTTAGGAATTCAACCTTTTAATAGGACTTTTGAAGGAAAGCATGAAACTTTTTATTATCAAACTTTATGTAAAAAAGGAGATAGATTTACTTTTATTTGAAAACCCCTATTCAAACTTGCAAAAGGGGAAAATAAGAAGATGAAAGAAGAGCAAAAGAACAAGGCAAAAGAAGGCTGAAACAAAGGAAAAAGGAAGGGAAGAAAGGAGGAAGAAAGACAGGAAATTAAAGGCAAGAGAATGGAAGGATAGGGCAGCAAACTAGAAGACCAATGAGCTGCATAAAATAGTAAAAATGGGGCAGCGAAAGAGGAGGAAGATGGCTGTCATAAAAGCAAAAATAGGGCAGCGAACTAAACAATCGAAGAGCAGCAAAAATGGTGAAAATGGGGCAACGAACGAAGAGGAAGATGGCTGTTATGAAAAAAAAACAAAAACAGGGCAACGAAGAAAAGTAAAAAGAAAAAAGAAGGCACACAACAAGGTAGAAGGAGGCCAAATCCAACCAAGAAGAAGGGGGAGAAATCACTCAATAACAAACAAAAGGTGGGATCAACCTTTGAACAAGGTGACCACTAGAAGCACTAGTCTCGAAACCGTCCAGACTAGCTGGATGTACGCAAGGATGCTAGTGGGGAAAGAGAACTAGCTGCAAAATAATGTGGCACTTGGGATCAAATCCCAAGCTACTTTCTTAGGTCAAAACCAACATGAGATACATAGAAAGAATGGAGAGACGAAAAACTTGGATAAAACCTAGAAAATTGATTGGAAAGATTTCTTTTGTTTGGTGATGGATGAGGCAAAGAACTTGTGCTTCTCGATCTTCCTAAAAGAGAATGACTTCTTGTGGAGCCTGCAGAATGAATGTCAACCATGAAAGAGCCCTTGTATACCAGACAACATTTGAAAACAACACAACTTCAAGAGAAAAGCATGGATTATAAAATATAGTGCTAGATTGTTAGCCTTCAACAATAATATAACCAAATACTTAAGAATCAAGAAAGCAGGGTGTAAAGAAAGGTATCACCTAGCAAGGTGAATCATGACCACAAAAAAGCTTCCGCATTGACCTCCAAAGTCATAAACGTTATTAAACCTTAAGCAAAATGTTACAATGAAAATTCTCCGGAGCTTCTATGCCAAAAATCCCATGAAGAAGAGAGTGCAAAGCACCTCTCTTTATACAAAAACTAACAGCCTAAAACCTAAAACGAAATGTCTGTGAAGGGAGCCAATAACCCAGACATTAAAGTCGAAATCCCAGTTTGATGGACAAGTGTGGCATGTAGTGCGAGTTCATCTCCCGTTGACTGATTTTGATCCTGTGCTGAATTAATGGTGAATGGGGAGGTGGCCTCCACCTTGGAAAGGCGCCCCCCATTCTCACATAGGAAACTTCACCAGCGAATATGGAGTGGCCATATGCATACACGTGAAGTCAAAGAGATCCACGCGATTCCCTTGATGTAGACGTGAGTATGTTGAAGTGAGCAAACTAGCTATTGGAGGGGAGCCGAGCCATGTGGTGGCCGTAAACCAAGGAAATCACCCACCTCCAAATCAGCGTGAATCTCCAATCGGCGTGATCTCCATATTTGTGGTTGACGTGAATTGAAGGAGTTAGCCGTGAGGTGGCACAAAAACAAGGAAGGCCCACCTAACAATCAGCGTGAGCTCCATCTTTGGGTTGACATCACCATCCTATTTGGAAACCACTCGTATGCATTGTCTAAATCCACGTGAGCCATTGTTTAATTTATAATATTATGAGGGTTCATTAATATCCCACTCATCACCACCACATACTCCACGCTAGCGTGAACCCCATGCCAATGCTCATGATTTCTTTTTTTTAATTAAATCACCATTATAACCCAAAGTTTAATATGCCATGTGACATGAAGTGGGTTGTATGAGTTGTTTGGACCATATGCCATGTCACTTTATCAATAAAATAATGACCTTTGACTTTTTAAATTTTTTTGACCAAGTGCCAAAATGTTCACTTTTAGCATTTAAAAGCCACTTTGATGCTCTGCTAGTCGAATGATGACTTTTGGGATGATTCGGCTGACTGATACTTAGTGAAAGTGGACCCCAGGGTAATGATGCTGCTCCGGGCTTGAAAAAGAGCCCAACCATGCCGAAAACGGACTCCGTATCATTCTTTTATTACACTTTGAATTTTTCCATTTAAACCATTAAAAAATGGCTTAAAAAACGGAAAAATTTATTTTTCACAGAATCCAACGAAACTCTAGGGGGACCTAGTACATGTTCATGCGACTCAATCAGAATGCCTAGCATGACAAAAAACACTGACATGAAGGCTCTAATAACCTCCCAAGGCCGAAACACCAAGACAACTAACCCAGCTTTGGAGGAGCGAGTGAAAAACTCAGAAATTATTGGTCGTTTATTCAACAGTGAATAATAACCAAGGGAAAAAACACTTTGGGCTAGTCAGCTTGATACCCAAGTCCGGGAAGCCGAGATTTTTATAAAAAATTAAATGCTAGGACATTTTTTACATTTTCCCCAAGGGGGTATGCACATGTATCTTACAAAAAATAAAAAGCTCAGCCAAAAACTGGCTAACTCTGAAACACACTGAACTTTTAAACCTTGGAGATGAGCATTCATCATGCTTGATAACTGGCGGCTCAATAGGAAGTTCAACTATTGTACAAAATAGTTGGTAACACACTCCACAATAGAATGTAGTGGCTAAAAGGAAGAACCGTGGGATAGTGGGTGCAGCTAGAGCCATGCCGCATGATCAACGTCTTCCTTTCTTCCTATGGGTCAAGGTCTGTAGTGCAGCTCTTTTTGTATAGAAAAAGAGTCTGCACTGTGCCTTGGGGTGCAATACTCCTGAGGAGATATTCACTGAAGTTTCAAAGGCCAAAAATTCTGCTTAATGAATAAAAGAAAGCTTCACTGATAATATGAAATTTACAGTCCACAACTCTACCCCCTCAGTTCTTATACCATGTAAAGTTTCCTGTGGAATTCCCCCACCCGATTTCAAGTCATTTTCTCATTGTTTAATGCCCAACCCAATGAACATTACTATTGTAGTGAATTGTTTATCTCATAAACAAAACATGCATGAAACACTAGGAGAATATAACAATCTTAAAGGCAGATAATTATAAAGATTCACAGCATGAAAAGTTTAGACACAGAAAATTTTGGCAAACTGCCCAAGCAAAACCCCCTAAGGCGAAAACCTATGTGAGAGAGAGTGAGAGTATTTTTTTTGCAAATGGAATTGTACAATAATTAAATGACAGAGAGACCACTTATCTCAACTCCATGAAGACAACCACCTATTCTGGAAAATCATGGACTGGATTTTTGCTCATACTCAGCAATACACCAGCATTGGAAACCAAGGCCAACTTAGGTTGTATGAACAGTCAAAATACACAGTGGTATCTCTATTTATGTGCACAATGAAATAGTCCTCTTCTTCGGTTTGCGTGCTCTTTGTAACAGTAGCAATTTACATAGAAAATTGTGCCCACTTTGTAAGAAAACATGTGCCCTCATGTTTCTTGGAAACTCGTCCCTCAAACAGAGCCAAACTAGATTTTAATGCAGTATTCAATGACCTCAAATTTCGTGCTAAACAATGCCAAACTCATGCCCAAGCTCTTCCTCAAAATTCATGCTCATTAAATGCGATGTGTGGTCTGGTATTAATTTTGTACCTGCATCTTGGAAATCATACCCAAGGTCTTCTTCCTCTTCTCTCAAGCTCTACTTGCTCCAATGGACTCGTGAAACAATTCATTGTGCCTCCTTTGCTTTCTTTCCTTTTTGTTTGGTTTATGGACGTGTTATAATGAATCTTGTAGTTTCCCAGTAAGGTGATTCTATCCAAGATGGTAGAGGGGAAATGAAACTAAAGTCGCGACCTATGATATCCAAGACCTCTGAAAGAAATTAGATGTCATGCCAGTCAAGGATACTGACACTTTAGAGCTAGTGAAAATACTAAGCCTGGAGGGTGTCCCTATAACCAAGATGACCCTAAAAATAAGGAAGACAAATAAATAACCCAGGGAATCTTGATTAAATCTCTTAGTAGGGTAGTTAATTAGAGTTTTGCACAATTACTAAGAAAGAATGTGTGTCTATGTAAAAAGCCCTAATTTATTCTAGGGTTTAAGACATGAAAAATCAGATCTAAGGTTAAAGAGTGAAATTAAATAAAATTAGACACTCGGATTGATTGCTAGGTGTTAGATGAGATAATTAAAAGTAAAACTAGAAATACCCAGTTTGTGGAATGAAATATACCCATTTCTCCCAAAGAGGGTGTCTTCCGCCAAAGGATAGGCCAGTGTGTTGAGTGGGAAAATGGAGTCCAATGGTGAGATATCTGCCCTAGTCTCATTCAGTGTAAGCCATACAGGTTCACCATTTGCTCTTCCATTCATTCATAGTTATCCAGTATACTACAGAGATTGTTGCAGGGGTACGTGTGCAGCCGTAAGGGGTTTTCAGCCAGAAAGCCCTAATCATTCGCTGGGTCTTCAGATCTCAGTTTTACTTCGCAACCAAGGCACCATTCTCATCATCGGCATCTTACTGCAATACCCGGTGATTATCAGATCCGATCGTGCTCATCTTGAGCAGTTATCAGGGATTTCGGGTTCAGGGGGGCGTGAGCAGCTGCACCTCTGGAACAATTCGCTAGCCTTCCTAGAGATCTCATAACTTCCGTATGTGCCAGGCATTCTGTCCGACACGAGAAGGCCATCAGCCCATAAAATCGACAGCTTCATCGGACACCTCCTTCACTGAAACGTCACCCTTAGCTGATCTGGGGTTCGTGCTGTTGGGGTTTCACCGAAAGCAGAAGATATCAGTTCATCTCCAATTCAGCTCTTGATGCATGCATACTCTCTCAGGAGCAGTCCAGCCAGCTTATCAGTGCTAAGTGTTCATTCTATCCCACAAATCCTAACCTTAATTTTTGCTATAAAATAGGGATTTTTGCATTGCAGTTTGCATGCCCGGTTGTATCAATGTATTTGCTTAGAATTAGAAAATATCGGGATTTGGGATATTACAACCACATAAGCCAAATCGATTTCTTAAGTGATTTCCATAGTTCATTTTTTGTGGTACAGCTCGAAAAATATTAAAATCCATCAAAAGTTTCTTCCAGCTAAGAAATGGGGCAAACTGATTGAATAGAAGAGTCTGGAGACATGGTAGAATGGTACTAGTGACTACTCATACTCACTGATGCACTAAAATGCCAAAAATATCATTATCTCACAATAAAAATGATGGCCAGAGTCAATAAAACATAATAATAAAAACTCAAGAACTCAATAACTGTGACCATCCAATGAAAAATGAGACTCCAGTATTAGTCTTCGGCATGTCTCGAGAAAATATAACCACTGTTGATTTGTGTAGTCACTGCATTGGGAAATGTGTTTGACTTGATCAACTGGGTTGACCAAGTCAAAATACCCAAACTGAAAGTGAGATACTGAATTGAGCTAAACTTGCATGCATCCAAGATGTATATTAAAATGCAACTTAAATCATGCTAATCAGAATCATGGTGACAATAATAATAATAATCAGTAAAATATACCGATGGCACTTAGATCAATGGATTCAACAAGTCAATAATAATCAGAATCTTTTGGAAGTCCCTCGTATATTCCATACCTACAAAGTTTAATCAATTTGCTAATGCTGGGTGAAGGTGGAAAACAAAGCTAAGGTAAAAGGGAAATGACTTCTAGTTGACCTTGACCATATGATCTCTCCTAATGATGACAAGCACACACAACCACAGTGACATATGCATGACCGATAAAAAATAGGTAATGGTGGTGTCTCACAAGTGGACGAGCTGATCTGAAAAGATTCCATTCAACTTTAACATCTCTACAACTCACATCCAAGTTAATAATCAAGCTTTGTGAGGATCTTTTCCCAGAGTCCTTCCTGCGTTGAGTACACAAGAAACTGTAGTCAAGAGATCCTAGGGGACACTAAGAATTAGCTGTCTCTTACTCCATCTCACATCAAAACCTGTAGGCTTCGTGAGGAATTAATCATTACATTTCAATAAGATGGAAAACAATCTTTTGATTTTGCATTTATTTATCCACTGCTTTATTTGGGCCTTTCACAATTTTATTTCATAGCCCTTTTTGAGTTGTGCCTAAAGACATAGTTTGCAACTTTATTTGAGGGCTTGCATTTCTCAACATATAGCATATAACACATAATGTATGTAATGATGGTAGACATATTGCTTCAAGTTTTAGCTGACACTCTTTGGCGAACTAGGGGGAATATCCACAGTAAGGACCAAACATCGGGGGCGACTAACCAGAGAGGTCAAGGCTTCAAAACCTAGCTCGCTTAAGCTCAAGAACCAACACCAATGAGTTCTCTTGACCTAGAGTGATCAAGGATTTGACAAGTTTTGTTGCATAACTCAGAGCCAAGACACAAAACAACATGGGATTCATCATGCATAGGGGTCAAAGTGGGGAAGATGATCTTCAATCTCATATGTCTCAATCAATCATAAGTCATGGGAAAAAAATCAATCATGGATGAAATTGGATGGGTGAGGATAAGTGAGACATGGAACTAGCATAGCACTAAAGTTTAAAAGTTGTGTAAAGCATGGCATAAGCAATGATCTTCAACATCAGATTCTCTAATCATTCTTGAATCTCAACACAAGTCAATCATCAATGGAACATATAATATAAGCATAGGTCACCATAATCATCATAACATAACAAGTTAGAGGTGTTAGTATACTTCAGAGCAAAATTCTACCAAGGAGCAATATACCTGATCTCGCCATATATATGTCTCTAACTGATATGCCCATCTGTAAATTGTGTACCATCTCTGCTGCTTTGCTCGAATGAACTAAGTTATCATTGAAGTCATCTCAATGGACAAGGAGATCTCAGTCCTGGGAAGGAAATACTCTGCATCTGCTACTGAAAGAAGACTCTGAATGGATCATGCTATAATAATGATCCATGTTGTATCCCATCAATATGTCTAGCTCAGAGAATAAAGAGAAAATCCATATGCTGCATCATAGTAGCCCAACTACAATATATATGTGATAACAGGAGGTAGTCGAAGGGTCACCAAATCCAAGGGCCCACATTGAATTTGACGCACTTAGATCAATCGATGAGATTAATGCACTTTCTCTCCATTAAAAATTATTTTCCCTCAACTATCAATTAAATATATCAAAAAGTCACCTTAATCTCTAAAGTGAAATAAATGCTCATCTCAAGTCATTTAATGCTATGTTACCAGAAACGAGAAACGGGAAACGGAACGAGAAACGAGAACGGTACGAGAAACGTAGTCTACAGGTTTCGCACATATAAGAAACGAGGAGAGAGAAAAAATAATAATATTGAAGATGAAGAAGAGTTGGAAGATTGCAGAGACTCTTTTAATAGCTTTAGTGATAAAGATTTGACTTGAATGTAGAAATAGATCATAAAGTTTTTTGTAACATTGGCCAAACAATTTTTTTGTAACTAGACTGGTCTTACAAACAATTAAAAATAATTAAAATAATTAAATAAATAGATAAAAAAAGTAACACAATTTTTTTGACTTATTTTAATTTTTTATATTCATCACTAATTACCCTAATTAAATCTTCTGAAACCTCCTTTTCTATTTTAAAATATACTATTAATATATGATAAATTCATTAATATTTACTAAATTTAACATCAATAAAATTTTAATAATTTTAATTATTAATTTAAAGAGTTTTTAACCAAAAATTATTAATTTTAACAACTGCTAATCAAGCAAGAAGAAGAAGATTATTCAAACAGTGTTTGTGCTATTACTGTCTAAAAAGCTAAAGAAAACTCACAATTATAGCCTTTATTATCCTAAAAATAAAACACAATGCCAAAAGAAATCATCAGATTTGGAATGACTTCCAATAATAAACTTATTTAAAATGAGAAGAAACCGGATGGGGC
>LPNX010073153.1:1029-13982 GCA_001517045.1 Pseudotsuga menziesii | reverse complement strand
GAAACGGTTTCAGCCTCTTAAAAACGGAAACGGCCATAGAAAACGGCGTTTCCCGTATGGTTCTCGTTTCTATGCCGTTTTTACCAGGAAACGAGTGTGGCCGTTACGTTTCTGGTAACATAGATTTAATGCAAGGGTATATTATTTTCCCCTTTTAGTGACTTAGCAAAAAGTCACTAGGGAAGCAACTTCCTAGATACTAAATTCAACAACATTTAGGTCTTCGGAAAAGGGACTAGTGGCACAATCTATTTTATAGTAGATAATAGACAAAACAAGATCCATTCGAGTCTTCAAAAGTGAGGTTGGTGGCAGAATCTGCAGCTATAAAGTTACTCACAAAATCATCCTTGGAATTTATCTAGAAAAATTATAAAAATGAATGCACACAAAGGTGGATAATATTTTTCTTCTTCGCATCCTAAATGATTATTATGGATAGATCAACTTGACAATCAGGAATAGGTTTCACCAGAATCATTAAAGGAGACACCTAAATCATTAAAGGAGACACCTATGTTAGTTTTTGCCATAGAGCAAATTTTACTTCCAATGTCATCTACAGAAGTAGCTGGAGAAAATTTAAAAGAAAATGGCTATAAAGAATCATGTTCCTCTGTTGATTATTATTTTTCTAAGAAGCTATCGTTTGTAAGAAAACGACTAAATAAGTTAAAGGAAGAAAAATTGAGAGGATCTTCTCTTGTACTATCTTCAGAACTAGATGGCAAAAAAGTAGAAAAGAATACACATCATGTATTAGACTCCTCTGTGATTCGTCCATTTCTTAGAGTTACATGCTTCTAACATACCAAAGAAGCTGGAAGTGGACCAATCCACAATACAAGGATGACAAACTCTATATCCTGATATTTCTACACAATCTCTGAAAGTATAAAGTGAACAAGTAGAAAGTGGAAGTGATAAATTTCAATATAACAATTTCCTTGGTAGATAGACATCTAGTGGAGAGACCAATATTAATATACCAGTATACTGGAGTGGATCAAGCAACTTGGGCAAGAACAAAGAAAATGGAAATTTCCTTTCATACATTCATATGTATCTCGCAATGGCAGTGACAATGAAAAAGAAGATGAACGATTTTTCAACATTTGATTATCCTGAACCTGATGGCAGGGACTGACGATTTGACCCAATCCCTTGAACAAATTTTAGGTTGGATAGAGTGTTATCAGAAAAGACTAAAAGTCAACATTGTGCACACATAATTTACCTGCAACCTACAACCATTTTGCATGATATACACATGACTTTTAATGATTATGGACGCATTATTGAAGCTTACATTATTCGATCAAGGAGAGAACACATGTTGAATAATGTTTTCATCCACCTCAAAGTTTTTGTAAGTCAAGGCATAAGAGCCATAGAAGTGGTGTACTCAAACGATTTCTCATGTCTTCAATAATTCAGATGGCCTGAACTTTGAATGTGATAAGGAGATTGGTACATAAGATTTTGTGTTCAAGATTAATAATAAGCCTCATTCACAATCCTCTCCACCAATAAAACCACTAGTAAGGCCACCTCCAGCCATTCCCTTCTCGAAACATAGCAACTCTCAATCCCTTCATAAAAAAAATCAAAGACATCAAGAGTGAACTCAAAATGCAATAGCTCACATGTTTATCCCAAGCTCTCATACTATGATGGCTTGGTTGTATGTGTCAAGTCCTTCAAGTACAATATATTGTGAATGAGGTAACATGTCATGGATCATTCAAGAGAGAGTAGAGAGCTAGGAACATCATTGCTTTCCCTAAGAATTTTGTATGAGTGAATATTATTATCAGATTCTACTAGTAGTGAGCCCGTTTCTTAAGAGGGAAGCAATATTACTGATCAACAACATTCACAGAATTTGTCATTGTGATTATTTTTTGTTAATTCATTCACCTTCCTCATTGGGTTGGCTCTGGTCAGCCTTTCTCATAATTGGTCCTGACTGAAAGAGCTTGAGCTCAAGCAGGTAAAATAGGTAGTTTTAGATAAAAAAACATATTTTGGTATATTCATTTCATTCCTCTTTTTTATTGTTTGGGATCCCATGGTTGAGATAAGATGCTACCCAGCCAACTGATGAGAAAGGGTCCAGTTGGTCGGAGACGAGTTGCTCTTAAATGTAGATTGCTAACTATAGTTTGTGATGTTAATTAAACATTATTTATAATTGAAATGAACTGCCATGTGTGAAAAATGAACAGGTTTTATTAATAATTTGATGTAGCTGGCTGTTTTGTACAGATAAAAGACCTACCTGGATGGAGGCCTTCTCTTTCACAATTTACTGGAATCCATGAGTCACACTTGATTGATTTGCAAATTGTCTTCGGACTTTGTTTCACGGATCAGCAAGTTCTTCCACTAAACAGGAATATAAAATGAAGGATATTTGATTATAAATTATAATGAATGTCAAATATTTTTCATATAATTAATAAGGATTTTATCTCAAGTTTCAACTGGCACACAACATCTCCCTCAATTCTAGATGATGATAATGAATCTAGTCTCACTTGATATATCTTGACAGTGAGTCTCTATTATACTTGAGTTTTAGGAGACAGAAGATGCTTGGGACCTACAAACGGTGTCAGTAGAGAGATTTATCACTTTGGCAGTTCTATGAGCATAAAATAAATTCAAACACACAGAATTTATGTACCTATTCAGATCTAGTGTTAGATTTTGTAAAGGAACGAAGTATTCAGGTGATTTCCAGTTAAGCGTAATTTTATATTGTCTTGATAGCCTTGAATGTTCATGACCTTTTTTACTATTGTTTTTTATCAAAATCAAGAATTTCAATTGTCATGAAATGTAGTTATACGTTTACATTTCATTTTTAAAATCTTATATTTAATTATGTTGCAGTCCGGAGTCCCGGACAAGGTGTTAATATCTTTTCGGTGATGGTGGATTTTTTGGTGTTTTCTGGTAGTAGAGTCTGAATGATAAGAGTATATATAGGCAACTCCCAAGGGTTCTCACCAATGCCTCATTATTGCTCTAGCAACATATGGCATGTCTGCATCACTTATTATAGAGAAGGCCTTAGGTTACGTAATATATTCTGACAGCGGAGAGTAGATAGATAATGGGGCTATTATGACATACATGCAATATCTCCTGCAAATCATCTTGAAATAAAACTAGAATCAGTGATGTTTGCAAGTGTACTTGATGTCTAATCTTTTTCTACAGGACCATCGGGCCTTGGATGCTTGTAGTTTTGGTTAGTCACATGTCTTTTGGCTCAAATCATTGTATCTATATTACTTCAATGGAGAATGGAATTTGTAAAGTCCTCATGTTGGTTTATCCTTATTTTATTTATTTTTTCCTTCATATGCTTAGTTCTGTTTGAATTGGAGATATTTCAAGCTCTTTGCAGTGATATATTACAAGTCATTGGTCTTTTAACCTCTTACATTTTCTATTTTTCAATTGGTTTCTTTTGTTTTTTTGGGTGTACGCTTTAAAGATTCTTATTTATGCCATATGCTATGAAATTGAAATTTATTTGGTACCTAATTACTCTAGCTTGAGGTGGTCCTTCTTTTCGTAATTGTATGAGATCTAGAGGTTAGTTCTTGTTGCTAGTTCTACAGTAGTTGTGTCTCGTTTCAGTATGACGTGCTTAGTTTTGTGTTTTGGAACAATAAAAGGAACTAATCAATTACTTTGATTCAAAATATTCTAGGAGAATGTTGTGTTTTGATGCAACCCTGATGCTTTTAGAGGCTAAGCTGAAGAGTGTAGATGGTTGTGAAGGAGTTGCAGGTCTATCCTCCCTGCATGCACCGCCATATTTTCCATCTTCTAACAGTGTACCATTGGCAAGAAATGGTTCTGATGATCATTCAAGGTTGGCATAAAGTGAAATTAATGTGCCTCTGTTCCCTATATTTTCCTGTACCTAATATCTTGTCATTAAACATGAAATCCTACTGTCCCATTTTCTCTTCATTTTTCATCCCTTTCATATCAAGGTAGTCTAGGAATACTAAGATCAAAGCTTTACAAAAAAGTTTATGTTATTCTTTGTTGTGCTTTGCTCTTGGTCTATTTGAATTTAAAGTCACGGGTAATAATAAAGTTTCATTTCAGTAAAATTGGCAAAACAATTTATTTTCCCTGTTCTTTGATAGGATATATCCAATATTCCTTACTCTGTATAATAATTGTTAACTATTCCCTTTTGCAGTGAATCCCTTCAGAGTCCACCAGAAAACTGCAAAAGCTCGGAGCAAGAAAAGAACACAATAGTTTCGCCTTCAAATCTTAAGCAAAGTTTGCAAATGGTCAATGGAATACTCCTTTATAGTTCGAGGTGGAGGGAAGTGTTTTTTTGTGTGTCTAGTACAATATGGATACATATTAAATTCTATCTCTTGTTTTCGTGTACCAGATCTAGTTGATGGGTCGATTGTCTTGGTGTTACCACATACATGTGAGCTTGCTATTGAGATCCAACAAGAGGTAGCTAACTTTGGAGAAGTTTTAAATTTAAGAGTACGTGTATATATGGAGGTCTCCCAAAGAAATCCACAAGTATTAGATCTTTCATAATTTAGACCATTTGGCACCTTTTTATGGAAAAAGTTTTGAATTTGTAGCATCATTGTAAACATATGCTTTATATATCTTGATTGATTAATGTTTTATTATTGCATGGTGACTTCTTTGTGTATATTTTCTCAATTAATTGAATGTCATTATGAATTCCTAATTGTATTCCTCCTAATTTGGATTTCAGGGTTGAGATTGTCATTTGGAACTCTAGGTCGGTTAATTCATATGTTGGAATCACAATATAAACACTTGCAAAAAGTGAGATATATTGTGTTAGATAATGTGATTGTATGCTTGACATGAGTTTCGAACAACATATAATGGAAATGATTTCTTAAGCACATATGTATTCCATTTAATTTATTGCAAGTTTAGTTTCCCAGAACAAATTCATGTATGTTACGATTATCATCTAAGAAGGATATAATATTGGAGGTATACCGTATTAAACAAAAGCATTTCCCACCCATGATAATTAGGGTTCAAGTTCCCTTGAAATCTGCATGGAGTTAACTACATTTGAGCAGAGTCCATTACTTTAGTGGGAATTCATGTTCGTAGCATTGATGCTTATGTTGAAATATGTAGGTTTTTTGGTTTTAATTTTGGGAGCGGAAGCTCATCTATCAACTTCTCAGTGGGATTATTGCCACAACAAAGGAGTCTTGCACAGGTCAGGTTAATTCATTTGCTTAGATCAGAGAGATGCCATATTGAAACTCCTTTGTTTTATTCGTCTGTTTTGGATGTTTAAATACTGCAGGAACCTGAAGCCTTCAAATTTGTTGATAAACATGGCAATGAATTATTGAAGATTGGTGATTTCAGGCTCAAAAGAGGCTACTTCGATCCTAGAAGGCATTACATTATTTACACCATAAACGTAAACATTTGACTATCTCATGAGTGAAATAATGAAAGATTGCATCATAGTGAATCATCATAATATATTTTGCCAATTAACAGCTTTGGATAGGTTGTTTATCTTTGTCATTGTTCAATTATTGAGAGAGGCACAAGAATTGATATCTGGTTACAATCATTGGTTCTCAGATGGTTGCACTGTGCCATGATAACAAAATCCGATTATTCCATTTGAACATCTATTACTAATCAGTGAATAAATTGTAGTTAGATATGTCCAATCCTTCCAATCGATTTACACAAATCAGCCTAATATTAATGCATGCCAAATAGTCCTCAACATCTTATAGTAGAATGCTTCAACATCTATTAAGTGCTTAGTCACATGTCTATAATTTCTATTAATAACATGTTTATAATTTCTTATGTGCTTAGTGCCTTGTTCAATGCACATCACACCACCTTAATAGAGATGCTTAAATTTCTTTGAATTTTACATATAAGTAAGGATGCGGTTGTTAAGAAGCTATTGCATGCACCGCATAATTTTTTTGTCAAAGATATTTCTTATATATACATAACAGATTTGCATTTGGAGCCGAAGAAAAAGAAAATGTATATACATAGAGCCTCGTACCCTCTTCCTGAGAGCCACCAAAACAACTATAACATAAGAGTAGAAATTTGGATCTAACAATTTGGCATCCTTCATCTATAGAGCTCCTTTGGCTAGGAGTTGCGTATGAACAACTGCGTCACACCATAATTGAAAAAACACATCCAATGGACTTGCCTCGTTATCAAAGACATGCTTGCAACATAATTTTCGAATAGTATATAAATCCTTAACTCAAACAATGGCAAACACCAGACAAGAAATATCAAATCATAGATTTGGAGTCACCTAACATAACCATATGACAATGTAGATAACCTTGTGAATGTTTGTCAGTTGGGTTTGAACTTGAGTCCAACGAGAACAAGCAAAATAACATTCCCATAAAATATGCTTCATCAACCCTTACCTCGAGCAATGAGGGCAAATGCCATATGAAAGATCACTTTTGGTTAGTCGGGCCTTAGAAGGGAGATCTTGATATATCACCAACCAAGTAAAGACCCAAATCTTATAAGAAGTCATAATCAACTAGTTACCATGCAACTAACGAATCCATCGGCTCTCGGTATTCGTAGAGACCCATCAGGCATGAAGGATAGGAGCAAGCTCATGCCATAAATCATGGTATTAAGGATGGAGTAGAGTTTACGAGAATCATACTATGACAAAGGACACCTAAAATTCCCGAGCCATGGTTTGCAAATTTTTCCATGAACAAGTGATGAAGTCCCATGGATCCCTCCAAAAGTAATGTGCTTTCTATTAAATATTCTGCTCAAAACCGAGGCAAGTAAATATTCTGTTAAATATTCTGCTCACTACCACTCGCTCACGATGACTACATGATCTAGCTCTGGGTCATCAGTAGGGGTGCACTCAATCTCTTGGGAGCTTTTAGTTGATGCAAAACCCCAATGTCCTTATGCATCTCTTGAACCATATCCCAACCTTCCTTTTTACCACGTCTCGATATTGAAGCAGGAACACACTCTAGGTGCCCTTCTCTCATGGGAATGGGTCACAACCTCCTTGAAGGATTTCACTTGTAGAATTGGGTTCACAGTGCTGGAAAATATTTCCACAACCGTAGGATATAAAGTCCCTTTCTTCTTGTTAAATTTGAGCTACCAGCCCTAATTCACCTCCATATTTTGGATCAGATCACTACCATTCGCTCACGTTGACTGCATCATCTACCTCTGGGGCATGAGTAAGGTTGCACTCAAGCTCCTAGAAGTTGTTGGTTGATTCAAGACCCCAACATCCTTATGAATCTCTTGAACCATATCCCCAACTGCCTTTGTACCACGTCCTGATATTGAAGGAGGAACACACTCTAGCAAGAACCTGAGAGGTCCCTTCCTTGGTCACCTGAGCAGAACTGACTGAAGATGCATCATTACCAGGATAAGCCACTACTGCCGCACCTATACCCCATGCAGATTGGGAATTCCCTAGAGGGGGTTTTCATTGAGGACAATTGCAGATGAGATGATCATGTGTTTGGTAGGAAAAACATGAATTTGACAAATTCAAATACGACACCTTTTGTTGTTGGACACCATCAACAATTATTACTAAGATATAGGGAGGCCATGTTTTCTTAAAATCAACCTTTACACAAACCTTTGGGTTAAGTCTAAAAGAGTTACGTTTGTTGTTAAGAGCAGGATCTCCCCAAACCGTTGAGTGAAAAAATCCAAAATGATATAAGAGCAACATAGAGTGTAGGAAACTCAAGCCATAAAGGATAGTTGTCCTTCCCTCTGTCATCCGGATTGAAGTTGGCATGTAGCCTACAATATTGGCATGTACCATAGTGGAGAACATGTTTAGCTGTTACTTGGTGTTAAACAAAAGACAAACATATTTGTAACCAGACCCCAATATGAATTTTATGAGACTCCTTTTGCCTCCCAATTTAGCAAAAACCACTCGTTGAAGGCTGCCTTATCTGACATGTAGTGAAGAAAGTATAGAATCACCCCATGACGTTCTAGGTTTTGTTGTCCTTCTGCATATTCTTGATTATTAGCCAAAAAAAAGTTGAAGTCAACGTCACCAACTTCAACACTATTTTGAGGGAAGGGGATTTCAACTTTTTCAACCAGCGGGATGGTAGAACAAGGTGGTTTGAAGTGAGGGCTTCACCACTTTCAATAAAAGTTCTTTGTCTATTCTAATTGTCTCTAGTTGTGATTCAACAATCGTAAAAGTTGCTTGCAGCTAAGAGGGATTCAAATCTAAGGTGAAAACCTCATTCAATTAAATAGGGCCTTTAAGCACATGCATATCAAAATTCCTTGCTAAAATTACCTCCAAATTAGGATTTAGAGGAAGGGATCCAAGTGATTTAGGCTAAGAGGTGTCCATTCTTCATTCTACATGGAAACATCAACCATGGTGAATTTATGATCTAGAAAGACAACAACATCATCATAACCCTTTGAATATTGACCATCCAGGGGCACAAAATCCAAGGGATACCTCTCTCTTGTGCAAGTATTTCTTGGATAAACTTATCCGTTGGTTTGGTCGGGGGAATGGCGGTGAGAAGAGGAGCATCCCCTTGAGCCTTGTCTAGATTAGTTGACTCGATTCTTTGTAAAAATCCCTCATGTGATCTCATGACCAGTCACTTGACCTCCCTCGTGGTCTAACCTCCCTCTATGCACAGCTGCCAGATCTATGGGTTGACTTCCAATGCAACATGACCTCCTTCGCACTGTTCCCTCCGATCCTTTCCATCCGATCCCCCGTCGGCTACCCAACCATCTTCCTTAAGGGTCAAGTCTACTTGTGGTACATCTTCCAAATCTGCAGGGTCGTGGTTCTAACCCCCTCGTTGTTCGATTATCACCAGTCACTTTTCTTTCTCTTTCATCATGCTTGAAAACTCTCTGTTTGTGTGCATTGCATCTTGATTTTCGTTGTAGATTTTATTTCCTTAGATTTGTTCAATTTCTTGAGATTACTCTATTAAACTGTCGCTCTGTTACATATTTCTCAGTTTAGAGTGGAGCTAATTAGAGAATCCATTGAGAAGCATTTTTTTCCAGTTGATGTCTTTCTCTCTTGGGACTTAACTAAGCCTGCAATAAATTAAATGGAAGATATATTTACTACATATAATGAAAATTAATTCTCAACTTTCATAGCTTCTAACCATGACCCTATAACTACCGTGCCTTGTAATGTCATAGATTTTACAAATATTGAGGTTGACTGCCTGGCCTTGACCTATGGGGCTATGGTGACGATGTAGGCCTGAAAACATGTTGACAAGCAAAAAGGAATTGAACTTTCCTTATACTATTGAAACAAAAAAAACACATTAGCATTGGATATTTGTGGGGATTGGTCACATTCCAACGTCTAAATCAAAGTCTAATACGATGTATTCATGTTGGGGGTTTTGTTGTCTATCCTTAGTTGTCTTCCTTGAGGTGGCTTTGACTTGAGGCTAACTTTTTTTTTGTGACCCTGACCTTGATGCCCCAATTCACTCTAATTAATGCATCATATTTCACCTCCATGGTTTCCATCTTTCTGAGAATGGTTTCTTGGATTCATTTTCTTCCATAGATTGAGCGATTAGGGACTTGACTAACCAATATATTTTAGACATTTTAGAGGCTTTATTATGATGACTACTGGAAAAACCTGTATCTAGAATCCATTGTAGGGACTCACTGTGAACATGTTTTGCAAAAGTAAGCCATGTTTGGACCTGGCTCTTCGCTCTAGGTTGTCAATCTCCTTTATTACAACATCTGCATGAGATTGGTGAAATCGCTTGGCATTGGCCATGGATTCTTGTTAGGTGCGAGGAATATTCTTCGTGTATTGCTTGCGAGAAATACTAACTTTACAAGGTATTCCACTTTGAAGATGGCTGAGGATTCCTTATCCTCCACTTTAACTAGTATCTTCCTCCTCTTCTAATATTGGTTGTAATAAATTATGTCTAAGGAAATACCTAAGAAGTATCTCTTACTCTCTTTCTCAGCTGATGTTGGTAATATCTCTCCATTTTCTTGTTTGGCGTTGCTTTTGCACCTTGGGTGAGGTAAATTAGGGTTTTTATCTACATATTGTCCACTCTGTTTGATGAGACCTTCCTCTTGAATGAGCTCTCCACTATGGGCCTTACAATTCAACTTTTTCCCTAATTAGGGTTTTTGGATACTTTGACCTAGTATCGAGTTACAAGTCTCTTTCCCTAGTTGGTAAATATTGAATATCCAAATTGAGTAGGGACGTTGACCTCGATCACTAATCACTTGAGGGTTGAAAATACTAAGGGCATAACTGCTTCTCTTCACTCTTTTATTTTTAGTTATATTGTACATTTATTACAAAAAAAGCAATATTTATATAAAATAAAATAAAAATCCCTAAATGTTAGAAAAAAACGTATCTCAAATAATACTTGTGATTTGGAATTTTTGTTCAAATAGAAAAGTGTGTCCTATGGAAATAGATGGTTAATCCTTAAGGGCACACTTTTTGTGTAGTTGTATTATGTTGTTCTAGGTGACATGTGCATGATGGGGTTTGGTTATTGTAGATCTATTATTGTAGGTTCAACAAGTACATTGATCATTGCATGCAAGTTTGAAGGGAGAAAAAGTGACGTTTTGGGTCAAGATTAACCCTTGGGGGGTTAGAATTTCATTAGAAAATGTGTTAAGTGGGACCACACTCTATTTGAGGGCTGTTATAAATCTCATACCAAATTTGATATTCTATTTTCAGAATTGTTTTTGGGACTTTTCTTCACCCTCTTTATCATACCCCTTACCCTACTACACATGGTACTTCACATGGTAAGGATGATATTGCTTTGACTGATTTTTATCAAGTTTTCTGATATACATTGATTGCTGAAATTCTATAATAGAAATATAAACATGATGTTACATTTCTTGGGATCTATGATAAATTTCTTTACCTCCTCCCTCTCTTCTAATGATTAGTATGCTTCATTGTTTTGACTCCACAAGGAACTGATTTATACCGAAAAGTTTCTTGGGAAAATGTTTGTGTACTGTTTAGGGAATCAAAAATATTATTAACCCAGTTTTAGGGACCCCCCCCTTGGTATTAGGAGTTGACCTAAAGTGTTTAAGAAGCTATGGTAAGGTGACATTGGGATATAACTTCTCCCATAGTTGCCACTCATCACACAGTTATCTGCAACTCTATCATGAGTGTTATTTTGAGTAGTAACAAGCTCCTCAAAGAATGATATGGATGATCCTTCTCTTGTTGTGAGTCTCATCATTGGTGGGGTTGAGGGTGGAAAGAGCATAAATAATGAAGCCTTGTTTCTTAGGTTCTCACCTACTAGAGATCCTCTCCCAATGGTGCTTGAAGACATTGATCCATATGCTTCTTTCCTTAGCAATCCTCCTTTTCATGATGTTGAATTAGGGGAGTCACCTCTAGTGGTGTATCCCTCCCCTTATCAAGGGTGGTCGGTTCCAAATTCCTACCTTCTTATATCCAAAGGCCCAATCAAATAAAGGGATGATTATGTTTCAGGGGGACTAAGTGTCAACCCTAGGGGAAAATGGGGAAGTGTGGTGTAGGTAAAAATTCCCATATGCACCATGCTCAAAATAAATTAGTGAGAGAAATTTTGAAAGATAAAAAAATCTTTGACTTGAGATCTAAGAGATTCACAACCTAGCCCGAGAGTTACTTGATGAAAATTCTCTTTATTAATATTTCGGGTATGGGCAACCTTGCTAGAAGGCTTTCCCTTCCATTTCCCTTCATAGAATAGTTGAAAAAGACAAGCTTGATATCTTCCTGGTTCAAGATAAAATGAGTAAATGGGATTTGATTATTGGTAATATAAAGAAACTCTTTAAATATTGGGACTTTCAGTGGGTGGATGCAACCGGTATGTCTAGGGGTTTGATTATGAAACAATGATATGAATTGTCTTTTATTAGTGTCTTCTCTATAGATTTAATATAGTGATCGATATTCAATTGTAAGATATTGTACAAGAAATTATCAATTCTAAATTTCTACAAGCCATGATAGGAACAAAGGTTTTGGGACCTATTATTTTCTTCGTGTATTATTAAGGAAAATAACCTGATAATCAAAGTTGTCTTGAACTTTACATTAACTAGAGAATAGGTTTGGGGAACTGTAATATGTGTTGATCCTTTATGAGGGTATTTCATCCATCAAATTAGAGATGTGGGGTTACTTGATCTGAATCCAACCAAGCATAAAACCACTTTGCACAACAAAAGGCTAGAATTGCAAGGGTCTCCAAGTGATTGGACTGATTTATGGTCATAGGTTAGTTGTTATTTGGAGTGGACAAATACAGGAGTTGCGTCAGATCTAGAGGAGGATTAGACCATAATTTGATATTTCTTGAACTCTCTCAGGCATAGGATAATCCCTCATCTACTTTCAAGTTCAATCCATCATGGTTGGAGGATGAGGAATTCAATGATCTGGTTAAGAGGGACTGGATTCCCTATAATTTGAATGCAAATATTTTTGCTAGTAGGAAGTTCATGGATTCCTTATTATATTTAAAGCGTAAAGTGGTATAGTGGGTGGAAAACATGTTTAATAATAGAGATAAAACTCTCAAAGTAGTAGAGGATTCCATTTCTTCTCGATTTAACAACTTGGAAGGGGTTTTTTCAATGTAGGATCTAGACACACTAGCATGTTTAAAATTTAGAAAGGACAAATTACTCAAAGATAGAAAGGCATATTAGAGAATGAAAAGTGGAGCAACCTGGATGGAACTTGGAGATGAGATCGTTTCACCAACCATCGGAAGAATCTCAATATGATATGGGAATTACACATATGAGGAAGGTCAAAGTGT
>LPNX010073135.1:0-27418 GCA_001517045.1 Pseudotsuga menziesii | reverse complement strand
TTTCCCATATCGACTTGCTAACAAAATATTATATTAGTGTTCAACATCAGCTCCCTTATTCACACTCACTAGATTATACTAAGTGACTTGGGTTCCATTATGATCATTGATTGCATCTCTTGCATCTGTTACTGGTAGAACTCAGTGACAGATAATTAGACAGTTTCTTGCATGTTTGACATCACCACATCTATTCATATGTTGTATAAACATAACCATAGAGTTTAGACGAAGACCATGGTTTCTAGAGTTGTTTATTTAGATATTTGGGGATGAGACCCAGGAGGCTTGAATGCCAAGAGAGGAAGATATTATACTTGAAATTTTTTATCGATTGATCCATGATCAATACTGGAGGTGAGTCTTAGAGAGCCTCACCTCTCAACACAACAACTTAAAGAGATCAACCAAGAAACACTCATAGTATTAACACAAAATGATAAGACCAAATATAATTTTCCATAAATAATAGATTTATTTATTGATAAAGCATACATCCCTTATATAAAATTATTATCATGTGCTTTCATGCCATACCATGGGCTACCAAATACTATGTATGGGTGTATTTTAAACTGGGGGATTTTAGATTCTCCTAGAATATTCCAAAACCATTGATGGGAGAGGATGGCCTCTCCATTTAAGGATTTTATGAATTCTACATATGAATTTAGACCATATTCCACCTAAAATTTGGATCATTCCTCCCCCCTTAGGATATGATGATCCCCATCCATTCACTCATGCTAAAAAGAGATCCATGATTAAAATGTGCTAGTTTTCAACGAAGAGAAGATTTTTGTGTGGTTGACCCATAACCATGGGTTTTGCGTGGTTGACCCGTAAACATGGTGGAAATTGTTGTTTATAAAGGATATGAGAAAACAAAAAATAAATTACAATATGATTTAATAAATCCCCAAATCATGGTTTTGGAGGAAATTGATATCTTATTGCAAATCCATTCATAATTTATGTTTCAGGTGATAAAATTCACTTACGTCGAAGACCCATTTGTGATATTCAAGATACCTTTTGATCCATATAATATAATTTCTATGTGGTGGAATAGGGAGTGAGAAAATATTTGTTGACGCTTAGGGGATGCATGCATAGTGTTTTGCAGACATATGTTGCTTCAGTTGACAACATCTCTCAAACCAGAAAGCTAAATGAAACCTGTGAAATACCCACTTTAATTGACAAAAATAAATTTCCAATGAGATATGGTAGATCCTCCAAAAAAAAAATTTGGTGTCCATGGAACCTATTTAAATTTGGTTGTACATGCAGTCACATTCTGTACATAGATGTGCTACTTCAAACAAGCATATCTCACAAACCATGAAATGAAATGAGATTTTGTTAAATACCCTTTGAGATGATAGAGAAAAATTTCAAATGAGATAATGTAGACCCTTTAAAATCTCCAGTACATGTTGTAAAATATCTCCAAAGTTTTCAAAATTGGGCCTTCCTCCATAGAGTGATGAGTCTAAACGGCCATAAAGGATACCAAGGGTTTTTAGAGAAACATGTGATGTTTTAGAGATCATGGTACCTCTAGCTGTAGCCTAGAAACCTTGTAAATTTTACAAAACCACATCAGATCAATGGGTGTAGTAAAATCCATGTATAGTTCTCTTATAATGGTGAACACAGATCTGAGGGTAGAAATAATTTGTATTTCCTAAGGACCAAATGTGATGCTTACAGTTTATGTGTATAAATTATAAATCCAAGGTGGGATAAGGAATTTCATAAACACACTAAGGATCTAGACACACAATTAACCTCATAGAGAATTGCAGAGAATTAACATCAAGTGTGAAGGAGAATAATGAACACACATGAAGAATAAAACTCATATGCATGAAAATATATCATATCAACATTATTCATTAAAGAATGATATGGTTATAAAAATATAGATCCTCATAGAGTAAAATCGAATTGCCAAAGAGGAAACTCATACTAGCTCATAAAGCATGCTTACTAAAATATGAAAAAACCCCACAGGTGAGAAAAACACTTTCCAAACCTGTCAAAGAGGTCACAAATTATCTAAATAAAGTGGGATAGCTAATGATTTATGGAAAAAATTATAATCTAGGAAACTAGAGAGAAAATCATGGAGAATGGTTTGGCCAAAAAATAGGACAATTGCCAACCAACTATCTTTATCCCAATCCAATGAAAAGATGAAAAGGAAAGACAAAATAAGTCTTAAAGTAGGAATGTTCCCTTTCTATTCTAGAAAATCAATAAAGAAGCAAAATATTATCCAGAATCATTATAAGTGCGCTCATGGGTGTAATAATGGAAAGTGTTGACCAAAAAATGCAAGTGGAAGCCAACTACCTAGTCTGGTACCTAGGAAATTAATAAAAATGATTAATAATTATATCCTAAGTCTATAGGTGGGTTTTTAATATTCCAGAACCCCCCCTTAAGCCTGAATTTATGTGGGTAGAAATGAAGAGAAAATTTAGGGCCCATGCAACTTAGGCCTTAAGGTGACCCTTTACATTATTCATCCATGTGAACTAAGGAAACAGGGAAAACCTCATGGTAACAAAACCCTTCATAAAAAATGGACATGAAAGGTAAACCAAATTTTTTTCTCTAAACTAAAAGTTGATGTCTAGATAAATATTCTTCTTGGGAAGAAGGGAAATATACTCAATCGGACCAAGGAATTAGGAAACTCTAGAATGGAGATTGGAACCATGTAGAACAACTAATGTCCACTGATGTGTAAGTAGGGTTGAACGTTATTGAAGCATCAAATGATATTTTTAATCATCTCCAACATGGTATGATGACTTGAAATTCGAACCAACAGAGGTGACATCAGCTCCAAATAGATGAGACAATTGTCAAAGTGAATACAAAAGGTCTCCAACTTCATTTACACTGAGAGGAAGTGTGCAACTGACCATGTAGGAATAAGGAGGAGGCTTATGATCAGTGACAGTGAATGCATAGGTTAATATATATTCCAAAGTATCCAAAGGAACACAAACTAGGACATAAATATACTCATGGGAAGAAAAGGGATAATCTTCTAGAGATTAAACAGAGAAATAATCATTTCTGATAGAATTATGAAAGGAGGACAAAGAGATATGTTCAAAATATTCAAGGAGGTTTTCGAGAATATGTGCCAAGAACCAAGGAGGAGATGCATAAGTGCATGAGATCAATTATGGTGAGTGGTAATACATATATAATACTTTATTTAGAAAAATTAACATCCAGGAAGACATTGAGTTGCGCACCATCAACAAGTGAATTATGCACAGGTTGTGAAAGATATGGCATATGGATCTCAAAATCCATAATAGAAGACATAGAGAATGCTGAATGTGTGAGTGAATCTTCAACAATGGAATATCCATTAGTCACTTATTCATCATTGATAGCACCAAAGGAATATAAATCAATATCTTCAACTTTAAGAGACATAGAAAAATATGGCTCTTTAATAATTGCTTCTTGATAAGACGAGCGAGCATTCGAATCAAAGAGAATGGTAGCATGAACATGAACTTGTTGTGTTGAGTCTCCAACTTATTTATCATGAAAAACTTCATTGGAGTTTGTAGAGGCCAAGACATATTGATAAAGAACACATGAGGAGGTGTTGGGTTTGCTTTAGGATTCATCATATTCATTTTGCACACTAAAATTTTTATCCAAATTGTTCCAAAGCTCTAATGGATACTCAACTAAATCTATACGATAATGCATCTTTGGAGACATTTCTAGACACATAATTCATTCAGCTCTATCAGAATCATTTATCCAATCACTCTTCTCTTGATAAGACTTGTGTTAAATCACTCCACCAATAGGGAAATCAAAGAGACATTGTGTCTTCAAATATTCACTTATCTTTGGATTCCAATCAGCATAGTTGAAGGGAGAAAGTACAGGAAATTTTCAATCCATATTGAATTTGTTGCACCTACAAAATAACCTGCAAATATGAAATGGAGAATTAATAACTGAGATCCCAAATCTCTGATACCATGTATAAATTCTAAATCCAAGGTTACATAAGGAATTTCATAAAAAATCTAAGCATCGAGGCAGACAATTAACCTCACAGAGAATTGCAGAGAATTAACATAAAGTGTGAAGAAGAATAATTAACACACATGAACAATGAAATGCAAATGCATGAAAATCTATCATCTCAATATTATTCAGTAAATGATTATATGGTTACATAAATATATATCCTCATAGAGGAAAATCAAATTTCCAAAGAGGCAACTCATAAAGCATGCTTACTAAAATATGAAAAACTCCCAAAGGTGACAAAAACACTTTTTGAACCTCTCAAATAGGTCAATAATTAGCTAAAGCAAGTGGGATATCTAATGAGTGATGGAAAATATTTCTAATCATGGAAACTAGAGAAAAACTCATGGAGGATGGGTTGGCCACAAAAGAGGACAATTTTCGGTCAACTAGCTTTATCCTAATCAAATGAAAAGTTGAAAAAGAAGGATAAATGAAGTCTTCAAGAAATATTATCCCCTTGCTATTGTGTAAAGTCAATAAAGAATCATAATCTTATCCATAATATTTCTAAGTGTTCTATTGGGTGTAATCATGGCAAGTGTCGACAAAAAATGAAAGTGGAGGACAACTACATAGTCTAGCTAGTACCTAGGAAATTAATCAAAATGATTAATAATTGTATCCTAAGTATATAGGTGGGTTTTTAATATTCTAACAGTGTGGCCTATAAAATGAACTCTAAAAGTTCCAAAAGGAGCTTGGAAATTCCTAAAGACATTTGAATCTGTAATTTGCTCAACCCCTCATTCCCATGGAGTGGTCACCTTCTCTAATACCATTGATCTAGATCATGGGGGATGAGACTTGAGAGGCTTGAATTCCAAGAGAGGAGGACATTAAACTTGAAAATTGTTATTAATTGATCCATGATCAAGATCGTAGGTAAGGATTAGAGATCCTTGCCTCTTAGAGAAACAACTTAACCTGATTAACCAAGAAACCCTCATAGTATTAAAACACAATGATGAGACCCAATATAAGATGCCATAAATAATATATTTATTTATTTAGAAGGGATAATTCCTTTATATAAAATTATTGCAATGTTCCTTGGTGCCATACCATGGGCTTCCAAATATGATGGATGGTTGTATCCTAAACTGTGGGCTTCTATAATCATCTGGAAGATTCCAAAACCATTCACGGGAGAGGATGGAATATTCATTAAAGGATTTTATGGCTTATACATCTGAATTTATACCATATTCCCCCTAAAATACATATTAGTGGCACTAGTCATTCATGCTACTTTTTCCAAGTTGTGATGGAGTACGTTTTCAAAGTACTATGAAAACCATTATGGTGACTTCTTTATATACACTATGACATAGATCCACATTGTATTTTCTTGAAAAAATGATCCTTTATTTAAATATTTAATCAAACTTGATTTTCATGTAATCCCCACCTAGATAACAAAATAATTCATTATGCAGATTTATCTAAATGATCAATATATTCTCACCTATGAAACTAGTATGAGATAATGCAAATCAAGGATGAAAATTATAGCTCACTCTTATTTAACACTGGATTTTTTGTAATCACCATCATCATTAGAATTTTCATATTCTTTATAGTTAGAGAGTTCAGATACTTCAATTTTTTATTTTTTGAATTCCATGCCATCAGAGATAATAGATTGTGAGTTGTGATTGGTATCTCTAATAACATTGTAAAATGTGTTAGACCATACACAACAAACTCCCTAATTATTTTCATACAAATCAAATGCCTTATTTGATTATTTACAAATATGTTGTTTAAATATTTCAGTGCCTCTTTTGAAATTTAGGAATAATATAAAATGTCCATGATAATATTTCCCAAGAATTTGTTTGTGACAATTCTACTACTATTGATGTTGTGGACACAATAATGTATTCAAGAAACAAAAATGATGTGGTCGAAATCACTTCTTTTGGAAAGAAATTATGCTCAATGGGGCATGTTAGCTAGGTAGTGGATAGGACATTGCATGATATAGAATTGAGATATATGATATAAACCCTTTAATTTTATGTCCATAAGTTATTTTAAAGTCAAAGGCCTAAGGGATGATGCAACAACATCATTGAATTCCTCAAATTCACTTATAGAAGGTCAATTTCAGTTACAAATGGGAGTTGAGTCCTTGAATTGATAATTTCGTTAAATTTCATTTAATTGTTAGTATGTTATCAAGTAGGTGGTTATGATAGTTGAATAAAAGAGATATAGTCTCTCTTGGATCATAAGAATTAGTTATAGGTAGTTAGGATTTTTCTATTTTTTAGTTAATCGATCCTATTGTTCTAGATATAGTTAGTTTTATGGGTTTGATACATTTGCACGTATTTTGAATGTAATTATGGGGAATAAAGAAAAATACATAATAAGAGTATGAGATACTCTATGGATATTGAATGTATGTGATTTTGCTCCAAAAATAAGTTTATTGTATTGGTAGAATTTCTACTCTATGCATATCTCTGTGTTTGTAAGCGAATTTGAATACAATCAACTCTTTGATTATGATTTGAATGCATTTTGAGAAATGGAAATGTTGTACAAATGGTTGGTAATGTTTAGATGCAAATGTTTTGTTAGTTAAATGCCTTATTCTCATGAATGAACATGCCCTGCTATTTTTTTTTCAAATGTTGATAACATTTGAGTTCGAGACTCGAATTCTTGTAGATTGAGAAGGGGATTTTGATGTTCATTAAGAACTGGTTGTTGTAGAGATTGCTATAGCATTACAGGTTTTATTTCACCTTTTAATCTAGAGGGAGTTGGAAAGAAATGTGCTTTTTTTCTTTGGTGAACTTCATTCAAGCATGAAGAATAAATTGCAAAAATACAAGTGTCCAGGAAAAATAGATCTAAAGTGTCTTGATATCATGAATTTGAAGCATCTTTATTGGTGATTTTGTCACATCCCCACCCCTCTACAAGAGAGAGGAGATGAATATTGCTTCCATCAATCCAAGAACTAGCCCCATAAACATAAAATCAAATGCATTGAACTCAAGATAGATAGATTCATAAATAATTAACATTCAACGGAAGAAAATTACATTTAATTCAAGCATTCAACACATTTTAACATGTTCATCATAATTCACATAAACCATACAATTGCATGGGTAATTACAAAAGAATACTTATCTTCAAATGAAGCTCCCCACAAATAGCTATTCCACTGAAATGTTCCACCTAACCATAGGCTAGTGTGCTCATCGATCTCTCAGCATCACTACCACCACTGAGTTGGGCATGATTACCCAATGAAAAGGAAACTAACAAGGCTAACACATAGCCAAAGATATGTCAAGACTCAATCAAGACAAAGCTATGTTTTGGTTTATCGTACTTCCAAGAGGATGGAAAGGCTTGTTTTCTAAGCTAGTGAGCTCAACCATAGAGCTATGGACACCTACAAAAAATATCACTTGGATTTCCCAACACATACACACCAAACACAAGGAATCATCCCCTTCTCTGCTGTATGGTTCATTAGGCTATGCATTCCCTTCAAGTGCTATTCAGGATGTGCAGTAAGGAATAATTAGCCCTCAATATCCCTAAGTGAGGTTCCTTATGCACTAGGTTTATCAAGCAATTTACCTCTTCCACCCCTAACTGGTTCAGACCCAAAGTAGGGTGCATAATAGTTAAGACCAAAGCAAAACACCCATAACAACAAAAATGCAATTGTTGGCAATTTACAACACATGGGAAACCAAAAAGGAATTTCAGATGGGGAAAAAATACCAGGGTGAGGAAAATGATTTCAAACTTGTTCTATTGCTCCACTGAGGAAAAATCAACCTATACAAAAACCCAAATCACCAAATGCAATTTTAGAAAATGACTATGGGGATTTCGGGGCAAAAACGTCCTCTACCAAACCCAAAAACATGAATCTTCTTTGCCCACAAATTTCGAGGACATTTATGGCATTACAGGATCCAAAATGACTTCCATAAACTCCCAAAATGAAAATACTCCTTGCCCACTTGCTGAATAACACCAAAATAGATTTTCTGGGCATGCAAGATAAGAAAAATGAGCAAAAACATGAAGGATGAACATACAGGAAGCTTCAGCTGCATGAAGGAAGCCAACGTGAAGAATAATGGTGAGGTAAGAATGTAAAACATGGGTGTATGGTAGAATGGCATACGTTTTTGGGTATTTTTCTTGCCAAGGAAGTCAAAACACGTTTTTTCCAAAAATGGGTCTTCCGCCCAATTCGAATTTGTGCCCATTCTCTTCCCACTCCATACAATAACTAACTCAACCACATTCTGGGAGAATTTAATGATTGAGAAAAAAGACAAAATGGGTAGTTAAGGGTTTGATGGGTTCTCCCTTTGACATTTGGATTTTCCCCATTGGCCCAAAGGTTTAAATAATTTCCCTCCCTATTCCTTAGGAAAATCATTCCCCCATCTCTTTTAATGTTGTATAGACATAGCTGGTTCTGAGTATTTTAATTAAAATGCATATTTACATGATGCCAAAATTATAATGTATCGGATAGCACGGTATACCATCGGCAATGATTTTAATCGCCGGAACATAAAACTTTAAATCGATGGTGGGGATTTTCCCTTTAGATCCACATAATGATTAATTATAATATATACATCGTATACATTTTTAATGCAAATAGGGTCAAAATCGGGGTGTTACATTCCCCTCCCCATTCAATAGCACTGTCCTCAGTGCTTTAGAAAATTGAACAAAATGCTATACTAGTACTGCATCAGTGCTCGACAAAATTGAAGAAAAATGGATGTGCCAATCACATGGAATCCTCCAACTCCCATGTTGCCTCTTCAGGACCATAGTGTTCCCATTGCACCTTTACCTTCCCTATGGCTCGGTTTTGAAGCATTGTGACCTTCCTGTTGAGGATGTGCATTGGCTCGATTCGGAACTCTCCCTCGGGTTCCACCTGGATCACATCCCAATTTATCACATGCTTAGGATCATGTACATATTTCTTAAGCAAAGAAACATGAAAAACATTATGAGCTCTAGTGCTAGCAGGAAATGCAAGTCTATATGCAAATGGCCCTATTATTTCAAGAACTTCAAACGACCCACAATATCTAGGTGACAGCTTGGCACAATTTCAATATTCAAGGAACTCTACTTTTCCCTCATTTTGAGGTAAAAATGATCCCCAACACTGAACTCATTGTTAACCCTATTCTTATCTGCATAGTTTTTTTGTCTGTCCTGGGCTACTTTCAAATTTTGCCTAATGTTTACATTCTCATGCTCCATCTCCTTGAGCAATTCTAGACCAAGCACAACTTTGTTCACTAGATTATTCCAAGTCATTGGTATCCTACACCTTCTTCCATACAAATATTCATACGGACTCATCGCCAAGGATGCTTTCTTCCCATTGTTATAAGCAAACTCTACCAAGTGTAAGTAATATTCCCAGTTGGTTGGTTTGTCCATCACATACATGCGAAGCATGTCTTCAAGCACCTGATTAACTCTCTTTGTCTTCCCATCATTATGAGGATGGTAGGAAGTGCCTAAATTCAACTTTGCAACCAAATATGAAAACAACCCCTTCCAAAAATTGGAAGTGAAGTTGACATCTCTGTCAGAGACTATTGCCTTGGGAAATCCATGCAATTTGAAAATCTCTTTCATGAAGATCTTTGCAATGTCATCAGTATTATGCATAGAATTAACCGATATAAAATGCACTTCCTTTGTGAACTTGTCCACCACAACCATGATGGAATCATGTTGTCTCCAAGTCATTGGAAATCCTATAATAAAATCCATGGAAATAACTTCCCATTTCCATTCTGGCACTGGTAAAGGCTGCAACAAACCTGCTGGGTATTGATGCTCAACCTTCACCTGCTGAAATTTTATGCACCTTGAAATATATTCAGCCATGTCCTTTTTCATTCCTGGCCAAAAGTACTACTTCTTGGCTATAGCAATTGTCTTCTGATATCCTAAGTGAACAGAATATGGAGCTTGATGGATTTCATCCATAACAACTCTTCTCAAATCTGCTACATTTTGAATATAAATTCCACCTTTATAAGTAAGAAGTCCATATTCTTCCAATTTATATCCCTCATACCTCTTTTCAAGACTTTGCTGCTAGAATTTGTCTTTTAATTTCTCATACAATTCATCTCCTACAATATGATTTGTTGGGCCCAGAAATGGCCCCTTTTTTACCACCCTTATATACCTCCTTTTGCCTCATCCTACCCTATTGTGCATGCTAAATAGATGTTTTTCCCTCACTTTTCCCCTCAAGTCACAAAGGTATGGTTAGTCATTGTCTTATTTTATTAATGCTTAGGATTGTGGTAATCAAGGCTCTACATCTTAAATTATGCTAACATATGATGGTATATAAAGAAATTTCAAGATATAGAGAATGTAGGTGTAATGTGCCAAACATGCTAAAGGAAGGATGGACATTCATTGCTAAAGCTGATCCCCATCCATCGCACCATTTCCCAAAGAATGCAGTCCTAGTGCATTAGTCCATGCGAGCTATACAAGGGTAGCTACAACAGATTGTGATAGATTTGGAGGCAACAGTGCATCGCTGCTCAAAACTAGCTGTGATCTATAGGATATCTTCTCAATCAATTAGGATCATTATTTATGGGTCAAATAATAGCTTCCCTATATCTTATACTCTCATCCTACCAAGACTGTAATAGTTTATTGTAATTGGGGCAGCCTGAAGATCAGAGATCTTCACGGCTTCCCAATAATAGGAATAGGATGTTATGATTGTAATTGTATAAATATGGGGAACTATTTTGAGCCAAGGATTGGAACATTTATCTAAATTATTGTATTAGCTGTGATTGAGGTTGTGTGATTCATCTGCCATCTCTAATACAAGGAGTTTGATTCGGATCTCAACGTTTTAACATGTGTTACTTTCGGCAACTCTGTGTGAAGGATGGGCCCGCCTTCCCACAGGGATCACTGAGTTAATTAGGTATTATATTTATTTTGTTGTGTGATTTTGTGATAATTTCCTTTCTTCATAGTAAGATGCAACAATTATCGATTTGCAGTGTGTCATTAATTGCATTTCTTGGAACACTGTAGTGGTATGGTGTGTCAGTCGACTATATAGGTTAATTCTCTTTTATGCAACTGTGTGATAGTTGTGACAGTCCTGTTCATCCCCACTTCTTTCAAATTGTTGTTTCATAGATATTTTCAGTTCATTCCTTTGCTTTTATAGTTACAGAATTTCATTCCTATACTTTGAATTTCTAGAAGAGTTGAATTCAATTCATGCCCTTTGGATTTCTAGAATAACTAAATCAAGATAGTTGGGTGAATCATTGGATGGTTTGGCAATCAGGATTTGATTTTTTGCAAGAGTAATCTAGATGTTATTTCCCAAATCTTTCAATTATGGATTAAATGTATTTTTGGTTGTGTTCTTGAGAAAGTAAATCAGATTAAGTGGATTATGGGATGAGCGTGGCTGAGCAGGAAAGTAGGATTATTTACTTGTAGGAACTTTGTGTTTAAATCATATATAGTGCATATTATCCTTGAAATAAAATACTTCCCTAGGTTGACAATAAATATTGAACACTCTGTATGTTAGGGATTAAGCTTAATAATTCAATATTTTCGGCTTGGGTTAAAGTCCCATCTGTTGTTAATCTGTTGTTAATATGTACGCTATAGCTTACTTGCCTTACCTGAATGTAACACTACCGGATTTGAACGACATCCTAGGAGTTCAAGGGAATGCATTTTGCTATCCAGAGAGAAACAAATCTGTATGGTTATGGTGCTCTTTGTTGACCTTTACAAAGAAGACTATACTTTTTATCTTGTTGACCGACTGACACTTGCCTTTTAACTTGCATATAGGGTGCCCAACATTTTGGCATCGTTGCCGAGGAGGATAAGTATTAGACACTATCGTAGTTGCATCTAGTAATTGTCTTTATCCAGTATTCTTCAGTTCTTTTTCCATTTTCATGTTTTGGGTTGCATGAATACAGAAAGGGTACAACATGATCACCTTGTAAATCCTAGAACCCCACAGAACACTAACGTTGCAGGTGGCCGAGGTCAAGATTTGGGGAGAAGAACATTTATTGATGATATGATTGATAGAACCAATTCTTCTACCAGGGCTCGCTATCAGGAAATACCCATCAGAAGAATCCCTACCAACCCTTGAGTGGCAGCTTCAGGCTCTACAATGGAGAACACACGAGGAGCTGCAACACCCTCGACACCCCTGCAAAGGAAGACATAGTTAGTACTGCAGTATCAACTGATTGAGATCTAATCTATCACATTAATGGGAAGGTTGTGATCGGAGAGGAGTGGACACAATTCCATTTGAAATTCATTCTTCAATGGAAGAACAAAGAGGATAAAATAGAAGAAAATATGATTAATAGACATGACTCTGAAGAGGAAGAGGCAATGGGAGAAAATTATCATCATGAAGGTAATTCTTGAAGGGACAGTGTCTACACTTCATTTCCCAATTCAACAACTAGAAGGGATAGCCCCCATGAAAAATATATCGCCATTAGTGTTGCCTCGCTTTTATGGAAAAGTGGTAGAGGATCCAAATGAATTTATTTTTGAATTTTATATCCTCTGTTGTAGCTATGACTACACCACCAATGCACAAAAATTGAAACTCTTCCCTGCCACTCTGAAGGACAATGCATTACATTGTTTTATGATCCTGGGACACAGAACTGTCACTAATTGGGATAGGATGAAACAGGTGTTCCTGGAGAAATATTAGAAGTATTGCAATACCAAGGATAAGAGAGAAGAACTATTTAAAATGGTACAAAAGGATGATGAAAGTTTGGAATATTTTGTCAAAAGGCTTTTATATAATGTGTAGAGAGTTGGACAGACTAATATGGGGTTAGATGTGCTCAAAATAATCCTACTTCATGAGATTAGGGATGATTACCTAGATATGTTAAACCTATTAGGAAAGGGGGATATCTCCAAGGATTCCTTTGAGAAAATCATGGAACTATGCAAAATGTACTCCATGGGATCTTCCAAGAATAACAGCTGAGACAAATGGGACAAATTAGAATGAGATGTCTTCAACAGAACTCAGAAGTCATCTAATGGAGGAGATACACATGCAGAGATAAGCAATATCCTTGATAATTTCAAAACAAAAATGATGAACTCCATCTCCTCAGAAATAGAAGTCCTAAGGGAAAAGCAGAAACAAGCAGTAGAGGATCTCACACTAGGTGTATTTTTCCCTAGATGTATAAAGAACCACCCATTGAAGGAATACCCGCTCGATAAGATAGAAGTATGTCAGTTGTGCGAGATGAACCATGACACAAAAGAATGCCCATCACTACCTCAAGTGAAGGTTTTTATGCAGGCATCAAATCTAGAGGTGGAACTAGCCTACTTTATTACACAAAAGAAGCCCTAACAGCCTCGAAATCAAGGTATGAATCTAGACTCACTTCCATTTTTGAATAACATGAATAATTGGAATAATATGCAGCATATGAATACATAATTCCCTTCATCTTATTCTAATACTCAATGATACCCCTCTCAACCTTCAATGCAAAATTTTAACTCCTAGAACTGTTGGGCTTAGCCACCACAGCCACCGAAGCAACCAAAATCTTGGTCTCCTAGATGGAGGAATTTTCATCCAGGGAACCATTTTACCCATAATCAACCCTCTCAATAGCTTCCACATCAACTATTTTCTAAATAGCCATACCCTCCTCAATATCCTCAGCCTTATCAGCAGTCTCAGCTGCAACTCCATAACAATGTTGTCCCCAATATGCCGATAAGACCTCAGCTGCCTGCTCAACCTAACCCTAACCCAAATAATAAAGTAGTCCATCAGTTGGAGACTGTCAACATGCCTGCTTACTCCCTTACCCCTGTATCCTGTAATGATATCCACTTATGATCAGGAAAGGTAGTGGAGCCTTTGATCATTGAGGATGTTCCATCCTCTATTCATGAAGAAGGGATGGATCCACAGTATTTATCCAAGGTAGAAACCCCCATTATTGAATATGTTGAACATCCTACTAGTATGCCGACTGAAACACAGAATGATAAATCTATCAACACATAGCGTAACCCAGTTGATTAGGGAACCACTGTAACCTAAAATATTAATGCTACCAAAGGTAGTGGGGCAACCTCACTTTAACCTTTTAGGAGAGTTGAAAAATATTTATGTTAAAATTCCCCTCCTTTAGGACCTTCAAGATGTACCTATCTATGCTAGAACTGTTCAGGATCTGTGTACAAGGAAACCAGGAAGGAAACCTAGGGATCCTCCCACTGTTCATGTTATAGGGAAACTATCTGCATTGATAATGGGAAAAACGCTCTTGGTCAAATACAATGATCCTGGGAATCCCACTGTCACTGTGCAGATTGGGCATACACAGATACCCTACATATCGGTAGACATAGGAGCAAAAATTAATGTTATGACTATTGAAACTGTAAGAAAAATTTGGCTCACTAATCTCAAGACAACCCCCACTATTTTAGAACTGGACGATAGATCCACTATTAAAACTGAAGGAATTTTGGATGATCTCATCATCTCAGTTGATTCTTGGGAGTACCCTACTGACTTCTTGGTTTTACAACCTAAGTCATAGCTAGCAAGACACCCATTGATCCTGGGAAGACCCTAGCTAGCTACAACTGATGCTTTCATCAGCTATCAATATGGGTCTATGACCATATCAGATGGCACATAGATAAATAACCTCACTCTCTATCCTCCAGCTCGAATGAGCTTAGAAGATGAAACTCCATTGTGGATGGATCTAGAGGAAGAAGAGGGCGTTCAGCCATTATTAACAATAGGGAAGGCCTTAACTTTTAAAGATGAAACTGAAGATGACTCCATTAATAATTTCATCAGTGAACGCACTTTTGTCAATAACAAAATTTATTAGATCCTGAATACTACTTTAGGTGAGAAGGAACAAGAAAATCTCACAGAAGAGGCATTAGTCAGTGACACTCATATAGTTCCAGTATTGAAAAGTTCAAAAAGCATTCATATCGAGGTAGAGTCTGGAAAAACCATGAATATTAATCCCTACCTTTCCCTATATGAACAAAAGCGCTTGATTAGTCTCTTCAAAAGAATGCAATGGGGAATTTTCCTGGGAGTACACAGACATGACGGGTATTCCCTCTAATTTGTGAACCCATCACATTTATATCAAAAGTGACTCTCGGTCTGTGTGCTAGCCTCAACGATGAATGGACCCCAATATTAGGGACATCATGAAGGACAAAATTCAGAAACTCTTGGAAGCAGGATTTATATATCCCATTTCAGACAGCGAGTGGGTGTATCGACTCATAATAGTACCCAAGAAGAATGGTAAATGGAGAGTCTATGTGGACTATAGAGAGCTAAACAAGGCAACACAAAAAGATCATTTTCCCCTGCCTTTCATTGATCAAGTACTTGACACATTATCCAGGAACAAGTTATTCTCCTTCTTGGATGGGTTTAGTGGGCACAATCAATTCCAGATTGCTCCTGAAGATCAGGATAAAGATACCTTCACCTATCCCTGGGGAAATTTTTCATACAGAGTGCTTCCCTTTGGTTTATGCAATGCACCAGCAACATTTCAAAGAGCTGTAATTGGCATATTTTTAGAATTAGTTAATGCTAGTATGGAATTTTTTATGGATGATTTTACTCATGGAAAAGATTTTGAAGAAGCATTGAAAAATTTGGAAAAGGTTTTAACTCACTACGAACAGACCCAGCTATCTTTGAGAACTGAAAAGTGCCATATGGTGATGAGTGAAGGAGTGGTGTTGGGGCATTTCATCTTTGCTGATGGCATCTAGGTGGACCCCTCTAAAATCAAGGTAATAAAAAATATACCTACTTCTATAACTCAAAAATAAGTGTGAAGTTTCTTGGGGCATGCTGGATATTACCTAATATTTAAAGAAAACTTTTCCAAAGAATGTTAACTTTAGTCACCCAGGTTTTTCTTCCCTTTCAGTCCTGAAACTACTGAAAACCCTAGTGAGTAATTCACTACAAAAACCACTAGAACTCTAGCTGGAATTTGCTGAAAATTCCACTACAAACAGTTGAAAGCTGCTTGAAAAATCCCATCTAAAACTCGGACACTTTGGTGATCTAGGCAACAAATTTATCCGGTGCTCATCGGTGGCCCTAACAACAATAGTTTCCCACTGCATCGGTGGCTTCCTTAGCTAATGTTTTTCCGTTGTATTGGAAATCTAAACCACAATCCTTTGGGTGGAGAGTTCTTTAGGTAGCCACAACTATGGCCAACAAACCAACTATGGTTTCCACAGACAACCCGTTGGTGGTTTGTCAATTAATTTCTGGCGATCCAAACCACTAGTCTGCCTGTTGCACCGACGATTCAAAGAATAATTTTCTCCACAACGTCAGCAATTGAGGCACTATCCATCAAGTGGATAGCTCCTTAGGCATCTGTAACGGCGGCCATAAAATTCACTATTGTTCCCATGGACCGTAACTCTGTCGGATGTCAGAACGAATAACAGCTGCAATCTTTCGATCGGTGGTCGAAAACACTAACGACTATGGCATCGGGCAGTTAGTCTTATAGGAAGCCACAATGGTGGAATCCAAATCAACTAAATTCTCCAACGTCTTTCATTAGTGGTCCGATCCCTTAACCTTCTCTGCCATATCGATGATTTAACCCTCAAACACATCGGCATCAGTAGTCAAAGCATTTATCCATCGAAAGCTTAATGCTCTAGAATTCCACAATGGTGACACATGAATTATCAATTTATTCTGACATCCATCGGTGACCAATACCACTATCATTTTCTGATGGCCGATGATTTTGTTCCTTAGAAAATTTTTGAATTTTCTTCATACATCAGCCTTTTCTTCAACTATTCATCAGTGATAGCATATACTAAACTATTGCGTCAGCGGCCGGGTGCCCTACACATTGGACGGTTAGTCATTAAGCTCTTCACAATGGTGGAAGTTCGACCAACAACTTTACCCGATGTAGTTCATCGACAAATGAATCATCTAAGCCTCAGCGATGTGATCAACTAACCATCGTTGATGGCTGATGATTCTAGGAATTAGAAAAAAATTTGAATTTTTCTCTCTTCCTTTCCGAACTTCATCGGCTCAACCATCCTTTATCCTCTGCCAATCTATTTCTTATCCATTGGTGAACACTTCCTCTATCCTTTGTCATTCAAAAAACTGTTTCCCACCGCCACCCAGAGCTACTGTTTACTAACACCCCAGCATCGACGACTGGAAGGGCTAGTACATCAGTGAGATAGTTGACTAAATAGCCGTAACAGAAGCTCATCAAATTTGATCCTTTTTCAATTGAGGGCCCAATCCAATAATGATTTTTGATCGGCGAACCAATCCACTAGCATTTCCCAATGTTTTCTTCACTTAGGAAAATTTTTGTGAATTTTCCCTTTTTTCCTTCCACCACGTCGGCTGTCAGAGCAACTATCTATCAGGCGGATAGTCCATTACATAGCTGCAATGATGGACACATCATTAGCTACATCTTTCCAATGTTCATCGGCGATGAATACTACTAACATGCTCTGATGGTTGACGAAGTCAATACTTAGAAAAATTTCAGAACTTTTGCGCCATTGGTGGTTGGAGGCTCTACCCATCGAAGGCATAGTGGTCTAGCCATCCACAATAGTAATGCTCAATCGACTAAGCATCAACAATCCATATGCCTAAGTTTGCCGATGTTCCGATGGCCAAACAATTAGAAAATTTTCCAAATTTCCCTCTCTATCTCCCGCCGCTTCGCTCATCGGATCAACTATCTGTCGGGTGGCCTTCCCACTAAGTGCTCTGCTGCATCGGAAGAACTTGCCATTAAATTTTTCGATGGACTGATGATCCTGGCACTTAGAAAAATTTATAAATTTTCCTGCCACAAGTTTCTGATTGCTACTGGGCAGAAAGCAACCTACCTCTACTATCTAACCTTTCATGGCCCATTTAGGCCCATGCAACAACCTTTATCTCTGATACTACACTGTAACGTCCCCGACCCTTTGACTGATGAAGAGGATGATACTAACACCAAACATACAGGCAAACAACCCCATGAACATGACCAGACATATAATGCTGAAATAAAAAGCTTAAACATAATACATAGTAAGATGCATAACCCTTAATATACATAGCAGAAGCAAACATACATTCATTCAAGCATGCCACATGTTCATCATATTCATTAATCAGTAAATATCATTACAGAGGTAAAATGGACATGAATACTCATCTGATAAGAACTCGTCTCGCAACCAGCTACGTCGTTGCAACGTTCCACCCAACCATAGGCCAGTGTGCTCATCAATCTCTCAACAACACTGCCACCCCCGAGCTAGGCATGATTCCTCAAGGAATAAGGGTCAAAGTAGGCTTACACATAGCCAAGGTACACCAATCATCCAAGCCCACACAATAGGGTTTATCAGGCTGTCAAGGAGCTAGGAAAGGATAAATGCTAAGATGATGACCTCAAACACCAGTTTTCTCAAGCATACTAGCCTCTAATCCTACTCTCAATAGTCCGAAGACCAACCACTGCATACCACAACAAAAGAAATAGTTCACATCTCTATGAAGAAGATGAAGTCAACAGGGTGACAACCCCAAACCAATGGGTGAAACATAATTTAGTTCAAACAATGCTTCAGAGTTGTTCTTGGCCCTAGCATGGCCAAAACAACTTAGCAACAATCTCGATAACCTTAGCAACCAAGAAGCAACCCAAAACCAGGGGAATACAACAACCCCAAAATCAGAAAGAAACGATGGCAACAACTACACAGTCTGCAATTGGAAAGAATCCACACCCCCCAACATGGACAGGGGAAAACTCAGCCAACGAATGTGAAAATCAATAGCCCACCAACATCCCCAAGCTCACAGCACACACTATCCCCAATCTAATTGCTGGAGAACTTACAGACGCAGAAAAAGGGGAAGAAAAGACTCCCAACCTATACGCAAGGGAAATAGAGACAGCCAAAGCAAAAAGTGGAAGAAAACACAGAAGGAACCCACAACATGGGTCATGAAGAACAACAAAATGCTCCACAATCTATACAAACCAGCAACGTTGACAAAAATGGTCTCTTCTCAATAATGAAGCCACGACACATTACATAGTCAGCAATGGGAAAAGCCAGAACCCCAACATTGACATGGAAAAAAAATCTGCATAGACCACAATACCGTGAAGTAACACATATACACACAGTTTGATAATAGAACCGGTTTAGACTCTCTGCATGATGGAGGAAAACAGAGCGAATCGATGTGGAAGGAAATAGATCCAACAACTAGTGATTGGTGAAAGAAGAGAGAGCCCCTGCTTGAGTGAGATGGTCCCGACAAAACCCCCACCAACAATCAATGTGAGAGAGGAAAGGGAGAAACAAATCGCATAAGGAAAACTGAACTGTCGGCACTGGAGGGAGTGCAGTCATCCCCCGAATGGGATCGTGGGCACAGTGGTATGTCCCTCCGTGAATAGGTGCCCCCCCCCCAACTAACAACATGACAACCAAGGGTGGTGGTGACACATGGTTAACTCCCAATGGCCCCCATGGTTTAGACAACCCCCCCCTTATCCTTTGGAATCATGCCCTTTTCATTTAACGTTGCACCATCATAGCTGGCTGTAGGTTTAATTAAATTGATGTGCATTTTTACATGATGCCAAAGCTATAATGTGCCGGATAGCATGATATACCATCGAAAACGATCCCCATTGCTGAAACATAACGCAACTTAATCGATGGTGGGATTTTTTCCTTGAGCTCCACACCACAATTAATTACAATATATACATCATGTACTTTTTAATGCATCTGGGTCAAAACTGGGGGTATTACAGGCTCTGCCAACACAGATCAATTTTTTTCTTCTCTAATGCGTAATAATACAAATAGATTTCATTTATGTGCCTTTACCTTTTATATTATTTTCATAGTGGAATATTCTACTTATCTTTCATGCAACTTCCATGGGTGAATCCTTTTTTTCCATAGATCCAATCCATAATTACCTCGAGTCATCGATCTTGATTGTTGATTAACCTTCCTTGTCTAACTCCGCTGCCCTACCTATCTTTTACCCTCCCTGCACTTTTCAACAACGGATCCCTTTATCACTGTAGATCTATAAGATCATTTTTTTCCACTGTAGATTTTTCTTTGCACATAATCCTCTCCTTGATTTTTCATTGTCCATATAGAAACCCTTGATCTTATTCCCTGCAAATCCCAACCATTGATTGATTTCATCCTCTAACACATTCCATTGATATCCTTTATGACTCCCTCCGTGCATCTTCCAACAACGAAATATCCCTAGACCGTAGACCTCTTCACCTTTAAATCTCTGTCTCTGATTCTGCCTATGATTAAGTGGGACCTTTAACATATTCTGTTTATCTTGGAAATTTAATATTCAATGCAACTTTCATTAGCAGAATCATCTCTCACTATCAATATTACCAAGCACAATCCTCAATGTTGATCTTTGTTGGGTTTTAATAATTCTGCTAATTTTCAACTTAGTTTTATTCGTGCATGTTTCCCCAGCGGAATCCTTATGCACCGTAGATCATTTTCATATTTAAATCCCCATCGTAGATCTGTGCAGGTCATCAAATTTTGTTTCTCTATGCAAGTCTCACCAATGGAACAATCTCCAACCGTAGATGTTTTTTCCACTTTTTTCATGATTGTAGATCTAGGATACGCTTTAAACCTTTCTGTTGGACATCAAATTTGTTTTTACCTTGCATCTATTGGTGGCATATTGAGTATTAAATGTTGATCTTTCTTTCTGAAGATCAAAACTATCCAAACCTTTCGGTCTATACCACATGCACACATTTTCATTTTTACACCTATTTCCAAGGCTTAACCCATGATTTTCTAAGAAATACAGGTTTTAACTTCACAGTTAGCCCCTTTAACCATCCTTTAAGCATCTTTTAAACACACCCTTGGTCATATCATCAAAATTTTCTATACCTTATTTATCCTTAGGTATGCCCCATCAACTGCTAACCAAAACCGATGCTAAAATATAGTTTAACCACTAGATGACATATATTTTGAAGGATATATGGATCAATAGGAAGGGTTATTTACAAGCACACACTAGTACAAAATGAGGAATTAGCTACTAGGTGACTAAAAATTCTAGTCACCATAAGTTTTTTGAGTTATTTACTACTAAATATGAGAAATTTTGATTGACCCAACTATAAACATCTAAAATTAATGACTAATTTAGTCACCAGTTAACAAATATGACTAGATAATAAGGGGTAGAGTTAAAAATGACTAACATTAACGACTAATTTAGTCACCAGTTAACAAATATGACTAGATAATAAGTGACATAGTTAAAAATGACTAGCATAAATGACTAATCTAGTCACGACACAAAAAAATGACTAGCTAGAAGAATATGAGTTAGTCATTTATGTTAGTCATTTTTCATTGTCACTCCAAGAATGGAAAATTGCAATTTTGGGACCCTAAAAAGTCGTGTAATGGATAAATGGGGCTTTCGAAATGAAATTGTCTACCCAAAGGTTGCAATTTATTAAATAAATAAACTTATGACCCCTTTCACAAACCTTTCCTACGCATATGTTTCATAGAAAACAACTCTATGGTTGATGAAATATGAAAAGGGGTTGTTGATTCATAAGAAGATATGTTCACCTGGATAAAGTCTTAGGAACATGAGGTATTATATCCCCCTCATAAGCACATTCACATTTAATTTTTTCATGTTTTGTATCTTCAAGGTTGGTATAGTTTTTGAAATGGAGTTCTCAAGAGCTAACAATAATTACCCAATCTATTATAACAGTAATTTATGGTCTATAAGTGAAACTTTTGTAACTACCAAAAAATATCAAGTATAAATCTCACAAAGTATACCATTACTCATATATATATAATAAATCATGGAAAAAATAAGTTTATTATATTGACCAAACCCATCAATTTCTCCATATCAATAGCTCATACAATCTCATGCTTCATTTTACATTCATAAACAAAAAAATGCTATAGTTATTTGCATTTTCAACAACTTTACTATATTGACCAAACCCATCAATCTCTTCATATCAATCACTCATACAATCTCATATTCCATTTTACATTTATAAGAAAACATATCCTATAATTCTCCAAATCTAAATAAATTTACACATGGTATAGATATGTGCGTCTTAAACATTGATTATTAATTTTGTAACTTTGTTTTTATTTTAGTTTAAGAAATTAAAAACATGCAAAGTAATATTTAAAAAAAAAACTTATTACATTGAAATATTTTGTCTTATTACAAAGGAATATTTTGTTCTTGTATTAGTAAAAAAATTACTTTACTAAAGTACTATAACAAAAATGGATGAAATAAGTTGATTCAGAGTTCTCCAAGTAGTAAACCCACGGTCATTGTTCTGTGGGCCAACCAAAATACAAATTAGGTTGTTGACCATGAGCAGTGATCTAATTTGAAGGGTGGGTCTTAATTTCAATTGAAAGGGTATTTATTCTTTGAGCCCTTCGCAGATGAAGGGAAATACAAATAATTGTACTTCAATTGACAACTATAAATTAACTAAACCTTTTCGCCAAAAAAATGCAAAAAACAAATATCGTTCTTTCAAATTTTTACAATTTCAAAAAATTGAGCACCCCTTAATATTTACATGAAAAAATGATATATTCTCAATGAAACTTATTTTGAGCACGTTATGTTTTCATATGTGTATCATTAATTTTATTGTTTCGTAACATAACTACTATTCTATTGTATTTTTTCGAGTTTGAGCACACTTCATTATACAAAAAGAAACTTAGACACTTCATTATTGGGGCATCCACGTGCAATCCAAGCTTGAGAAGTGTAAGAATGATAAGGATTGGGCACGTAAGAAAATATCATACACAACTCAGAAAGCATTTAAAAAAATCCTGCATACCAAGCAAGTTAACAAAGCTAGCATAACCATGGTTGGGGCATCAATTTTTTTTGTTCAACACTTGCCATGAAAGCATACATGTATGGGATGGAGGGGTAACTCAGTGCATGTCTGAGTCTCAACTCTCTGCCTTTCAAATTGAAACAAAATACGAAAAATAAGTTTATTAATGGCTATATTTGATTTGAAAAAGTTCTAGGTGTGAGTAATTAAGAGCTTGGGGCTCTAAAATTTGTTGTGTTTTGTACTAGTCAAGACTCCACAATTCAGTGAATCGACAGTCATAGGTAGGAATTTAAGCTATTTAATGAAAATAATTAATGTGTATAACCTATATGTCGAAAATGTTTTCCATGTTGATGCGGGCCACTACCCTCTTTATTGTCTTACCAAAAGGCATGATAATGAGGAAGATGACCTAAAATTATGGACTTCACCATCGAATAATGACTTGCAATCACATTGGTAAGGAGTGATAAGAAGATCAAAACAATCCAACGTGTCAAATTTCATTTGATAGTGTTAATTAAAGATTTATATGGTAAAAGGCTTACTTATAGTTGTCTCTTACTCTTTGCATCTTGATACATTTAATATTTTATGGTTGTATTTGCGCCTTGATCCAATTCATATTATAAGGTGAGGATGTGCATGCATAATAATCCTTAGTTATGACTATGAGATGAGGGTTTAAAGAGAAAAGGATGTAAAGACAAGTAATTTTTATATGTATTTTGGTAGCACCGAGGACAAATGTTGTGAGAAACTAAATGTTTGGAAGGATGGAGGGAGATCACATCACGATCATGTGACCCATCAAATTGAACGCTATTCTTAAGCCAACAATTGTTTTTTAAAATTTATTAATCACCATTGTTTCTCCATATCGTGTGCCCAGTAACACCTCTCTATAACAATTAATAAATCAGCTTCTACACAGTTTGTGATCCTAGCTACATGCCATTATTTGTATTTGCATGCCATCGAGAGTTCTTTATAGTTGTCGCAAGTCCATGATATTCATGCAACAAATGAAGTATTATAGAGGAGGACTTATCAAACTAGCCTTTGAAATTTCATTTTGACGAGAAAAGAGTGGAAATTTGTAGCGGGGTTCACATAGGTAGTAGGAACAAAGTTTTGAGCTCGTTTCGAGCCTATTAGTTGTTCTTTTTTGTTATAGTCGTAGCTGTCGACACGTTGCCACACTTTAGATTGCAGCCCTAAGTGACTTGAGAGCCAGATTCACATCTCACTAGTGCCTCATAGTAATCAATGATTACTTATCATCATGCACAACTAAGCAGTGAGTGCATGACATGAGTGAGTAAGTGATTATAATTGATCATATTTCCAATATTTTGAATGATGAATTAGAACTTTATAGCATAGGAATTTCAACATCCTAATAAATTTATATGAATCGGTAATTTTAAATGCTGCCCTTCTTTTTAAATGTCAATATAAATTATGCCCTTCTCAATTGGAAGGGTAAAATTCAAATTTTAAATTTTTTTAAAGGCCAATTTTAACTTTACACTTGTGGGAAGGGCTACAACCCTTTGGAAGGGCTCAATTTTGAACGGTGTGAACGGTGTCCGTGAGTATGTGGTTTTTTATATTTATATTTATTTTTATATGTAGGGTTAATTTAGAATGGTATGAGACTTTAAAATATGGCTATCATGGTATGATTACAAACGGATTTATTCCTGGGCTTTCCACCAAATTCAACAATGCCAATGGAAATTGCAATGTCAAATCCCTTCAGAAAGATGTAGAAGGAGGGATCATTATTTATTAGGATTTTTCTTCACCTTCATAGAGATTCAAATGATCTAAAATTCAGTGAACAAATAGATGCATCCTATGATAGCATCACTCTGAGAAGGTTGTGCAAGCAGGGTCGGTTGAAAGAGGTGCTCAATGTATTGACTGAAAATTTCCCTTTGAAATCCTCTAACTGTGTTTCTATTCTATGAACCTATGTTGATAAGAGGGATCTATCAGAAACTAAATTACTACACACCCACATGATAGCCCAGATGGGAAAGAATCCAAACAAACATATTCGTACCAAACACACTCATCAACACATAGGAAAAGTGCGGGAGTTTGGAGGAGGCGCGCCAATTGTTTGACAAAATGCCTGAATGAAATGTGGTTTCATGGACTGTTATGATTCAATATTATGCCAAGAATGGGCTTGCTGAGGAGGCCTTGAATTTTTATTATCAAATGCAAAGAACAATCATTCGACCAAATAATTTCATGCTTTCCAGCTTTATATCAGCTTGTGCACGCTTGGGTATTCTACAACATGGAAAGGAAGTGCATGAAGAGATTAATAGGAATTATAGATCCTGCATGTCAAGTGTTTGACGAAATTCCCAAATGAAATGTTGTGCGGTTGACTGCTATTATTGCAAGGCATGCACAAAAAGGGCAGGTTGATGAGGCCTTGAGGAATTTTCCGCAAATGCCTGAGAGAAATGTGGCCTCATGGAATGCTATGATTGCATGGTATGCACAAAGAAAGCGTGGTTATGATGCCATGAAGCAATGGATATGTTGATGAGGTTGTTGAGCTGTTTGACAAAATGCCTAAATGAGATGTATTTTTCTGGAATAACTTGATTATAGGATTCATGCAGAATGGGCTGGCCGAGGAAGCTATGACGTTGTTTGATAGAATGCCTGAACAAGGTGTGATTTCTTGGAATGCCATGATTTCTGGCTATGCGCAAAATGGGCAGTTTGACAAAGCCTTAAGGATCCATTATTTGATGGAACAAATTATTTATTTTGGAGCAAAAGAGAGAGAAATTACTTGATGACTCTTGGCTTTAACATTTAGGGATAATTTAAGAATGATTATACAAATCCAAAAAATGTACATATAAATCGCTAGAAAGAAGCTCAGTGAGAATAATTCTAAAACAATAAATGAAATTTTGAATGTTTTAGTAGATTCATGATTTGTCAAACTCATGCATTATGATTCAACAAAATAAATGTTTGGCAAGTTACATAATATATATTAAGGGGATGACAAGGTCAATATGGAAAAATTACAAACCCATAGAGGAAAATTTGAGAGCCTTAAGGTGAAAGAAGAAGAGAATATTGCAACCTATTTTCTTCAAGTAGATGATATTATTAATACTGTCACATGCCTCAATTTGCAAAACATTTTTATGTTTTAGGAAACATTATGTTATATTTTATGTTAAAGTTTGTAATTAATGACTAAGTGGGGTCAAGGATAATTTAATGTAATTACAGAATATTTTATTAATAAATAAATGAAAGATGAGACAACAACTTATGGAAGCTATTAAATGAGTGTTTTACTAGTCACTTGATGGGGGAGGTTGTTGGAGTATCGGTTACCTCCACATGGTATAACCACCACACCTATGGGAATATAAAACTATTGGACTAACTGTCACTCCTGGTCATAGGGCCTTGTGCTGGGTTTTAAATGTTCACCAACATCTGCATGTTTTGGTGTAATGACAAACCTTACAGAGGCTGGGTTGAGAGCATATTGACATGTAGCAGCATCCTCAAACTACTTCTAGCTATTACAGGTGGCAAATTCTCTATTTTTTGGTCATGATTACCCAAGAAAGTGGAACAAGAGCAGGTGGCTCATTAAGTAAAAACTGACCCAAAAGACCTAGGAATGCTAATAAAACTTCCCATTGAATACAACCAAGGTTAATCATTCTGTATTTGTGATCATTCTGAGTGAATGAAGTGCACAAGAGAATTCGATGGAGGGCAGTAGCTGAAGTAATTTTGAGTGGAAACGTGCTAAAGACCCGAACTAGTGGAGCTATTCTAAGCTGAGTTCATACTGCTCCAAGCATAACTGATTTATTTCTGAACACTCAGTGGAGTTGCATAGGATTTCTAGACTACATCTCTCACCTAGTACTTCTAACAGGTGGACCAGGAGACAAGCTCGGGGGTCCTGAGAATTGCAGAACAACTCTTCTCCAGGAGTTGGTTGGGAGGAACAGGTTCCTTAAGTTGTTGTCACCTCATCTATACTTCAAGGTTTTACATGTTTAGTTCAACCATTTAATTATTTACTGTATCTAGAATGTTAAGATTTATCAATGATATAGTATATTTCTATTTTTATTTCTGTTAGGGTTAGTTAGGAGAAATGTATATGCTGTGAAAGTTAGTAAGTTCTGAACTAGCTA
>LPNX010073134.1:243290-282002 GCA_001517045.1 Pseudotsuga menziesii | reverse complement strand
ATGAAATTCATCTAATTATTCTTCATTTACAAGAATAGGAAAGTAGACTAGGAAACGTTTTTTAACAATAATCATATGCATTTCCACGTGACTCTTAATAGAACTAAGAGATATGAAAATGGTGGTTTAATAAAAAACATATGCATATTAAAAATAAATTTTATTAATAGTTGATTATTACAATTCTTATTCATTTAATTTCTATACAAAATATATATATATATATATTATCGTTTATCAGTGCAACACCAATGGTTAACATATATTTTTCATTCAGAGTGAGTTTGCTACTTTGCTACTACACTCTTAGAAACAATACAGTCTTAGAACCAATAGCAACAAAACCTTCAACTCTTTTATATCCCTATATAGATTAGGAATGGTATCCCTATATATGAGGATGTCGATAAACCTCGTGGTTATAATTATGCGCAATTTACTTCTTGATTTACTTTATGACATGCTAATTTTCCTTTTGTTTTGCAAATTATATATGTTTTTTTGTTATTACACTCTAATTAGGTCTCTACTTTATATATTCTGATTGGGTCTCTACTTAAGAAATTCGATGGCTAAGAAAGCATAGATAAGTGGAAAGGAATGTAATGTAATATATAATGGGAAATAAATTTCAAAATATATCGAAGAAAGGAATTTAAGAAATATAAAGAAGTTCTATAATGATATTATCAATATCTATAGGGAAAGGGGCACTAGTCAAAATGCAAAGCAATGGTTGCGCTTCATGGTTACAAGGACAAAGTTATGATAGTATTTCGTGCTTATAAATATTATTAATGAAAGGTTTTCTTATGATAGTGCTTCGTGGATATAGAGCTTGTTAATGAGAGCTTTTGAGGGGAAGCTTAATGTATAGCTCGTTTGATAGTGCTTCAAATTTCTAAGTGTTTTACAAAGTTTATAGAAAATTTTAACGATTTATAGAGTTAAAAAATATCCCATGGAATTTGGGTTTTAGGAAAAAACGGAAATTTACAAGAAAATTTTGCAAACAAATGTAAAAAATTATCCCTTGGGCTAAATTTTGCCCCTAAAAAATTTCCATGATTATTACAAAAATATTTTCAAAAATTGTATGGTTCAAAATTTAAGAATTAACATGATTCGCCAAGGTTTCTACACTTTAGAAAATTATGGATCCATAAAATTATTCCTAACTAATAGGTTCTAAAAGGTGAATTGGACACACCCCCTTTCCTAAAATTATTGAATGATGATATTTCATCATAGAACCACGAATTGGACATGCAAATTTACCCTTTCTTCGAATACTTGAAGAGATAGATTAAATACATTCAAAATAGATTAAAATGTGTGTGTGTGTGTGTGTGAGGGAAAATTTAAAATATATGCAGAATATATTCATAAAATGTTATGCTATTAAAGTGAAATGGAATGTCACATTCCACAAAAATGTGTTCGCCCCAGCGTATCATGAATTGTCCACACAATTATTGAAGTTTATTTTTCCCTCTTGGCCTAGAGATGTCGTACATAGTGATGCCATCCCATAACTGAAATAGGTCATTAATAAGAGGCTTAATATATACATCCATATCCTCAACTTGGTACTTGCCAAATTTTTTGAAAATACACAAAATTACTACCATATTTATATAGTAAAAACATGGTAATGTGTCTCACTTTGGGAAAAATAAATATATTATGTTATAAAATGTATTAAAAATATATATTAATTTTTTTTAAATGTATTTAAAACATTTTAAAAATAGTTTTAACAATCAATTGTATATTATTTTCGTATTCATATAAAAAGATATCGACTTTGAAGTTTCAAAAAGATAGGTTTTTGGTCATGGTTTTTCATACTCATAAAAATAATTATTTATATTAATAATTTAATAATAATTAAAATATATCATATAATTAGAATTTAAAAACATGTAGACCAATCTTAAAAGTGTCTCTAAAAAACATGTTCAAAAAAATTGGAATTTAAAAAAAAATGAATATAGATATGTGGGGTCGTGGTTTTGTGAGTACTTATGAGATGTTGGAATAATAAATGACCTTTAAAGAAAACACAATAAATAAGATAAAAATATTTTTTTTAATTTAAAAACCAATACCATATAAAAGCTTATTCACAATCAAAACATTTGTTTCATTAAACCATTATCTAATTCTTAATTAATTTGTAGATTTTTAGTTAATTATATTTTATAAACGTTCATCCCCACAAAAGGGGAAAAAGTGAGACACATTGCAAATAAATAAATATAATATATTATGCAACAAACAATAGAAATGAAATGTCGCATTCAAAAAATTATTGTAAACAAATACCTAGAACAACCATTTCCAACATTATGTGCTCCCTCTATATTGACATCCAAGGAGGAATGTGCTCCCTCTATATTGACATCCAAATTTTGTTGATAACAAAATTTGGCCACATTCAGTAAATAGAACTGAGCTCACAAAATGGATTGACACCGTCAGTTGCCAATGAAATCCTAACATTATGAAGTTCTTCTTTGAAAACTGACCATTTTTCCTTAATGTTCCTAAATGTATAACCATTGCAGGCATTCCAAGAACATCATCTCCACTTGTTTTCCATGCACATGTGGTAAACCATAAACCGTGTTATGATTTTGCACATGAAAACTCATTGCAAACATAAAATTATGGGAATGTGATGAACAACCTTGTGAAGCACATATTTTGTTAGTCAATTGGTTTGATACCTACCAATATGACATTGTAGACATTTTTTTGTCGACGCATATTGTATGTAATACATAATGTGATCATTAGGACATACAACAATAAACTGATATTCCATTCCAATATATTTCATAGTGGAATATAAATATATGTATGTGAGAAGAAATATATTTGACATTGGTAACATAAACTCACATAACAATCTATAACCTAAAAAATAACTAGTTAATGTAAAGAACATTAATTGTACTAAATGTTGCATTATTATTTACATGACAATAATTAACACAAAATAGAGGAAAAAGGTGTTACTTTATAATAATGAGATCAAACATAGCTTAGGATTTGTGTGATACAATTGTTTGACAAACCATTTAAAACCTTTAAGTTCACCAATATTAACATAGTGGAAAGAATATTTTTTTGTATCCTTCATAAAGTGGTTGATTTGAATTTCAATTAAAGGTACATAATAAATATCATGAAATTTAACATGATTCGTTTGAGGAGACATATCTTGGATTAATCTATTTGTCCCATTATCTTCAACTATGTTATTATTATCATCTTCTTCCATAGGATCATTGACTTGATATTCAATATTGATGCAGGAGAACCGAGACAAAGTCCTATGTTTACTGAATAAGTAGTCAATGTTTTTTTTGCATTTCCATGTAACCAAATTCTAGAAGGATAGGGGGTGAAAACGCGAAGTTGGGTAACACTTCCGTGAGAATCAGGTGCCCAAACAACATAGTGGGTGTTATTCCGCTGAATAGCTATATTTATTCAGCCGAATAATGGAGTTATTCGGTCAAATAATTGTAGTTATTTGGCCGAATAACGAATCCTTTATTCGGCCGAATAAACTTTAATGCTAACCGTTTAATTTGACGGAATGAATTTCCTGCAGGTAATTTTTATCGGCGTTTCAATATGTATTTGGCCGAACAATTATTCGACCAAACAACTATTTGGCCGAATAATTTTTCACCATATAAGGTCAGTTGCGGCCTCATTTTCGTTGTTTTCTCTTTCAGTGATTTGTCGTCATCCTCATCCTCCCGCCACCCATCTCACCACCCCGTCTTGCCACCCAATTGGTTGGTCATTGCTTGTCATCCCCCTCCACGTCACCCAACCATCTGACATGTACATCCACCATCCTGGCACCCCTCTACCTGTTTGGTTTCCTCTCAGGGTGGAGGTTTGTTTGTAGAGGTATGTTTGGTGTGGAGGTCTGTTTGTGGAGGTGTTCATGGTATTTTCGTGGTGTGGTCTTGTTGTGTTACCCCTTATCAGGTAAATGTGTGTTCATTGTAATTAAATCAAAGTCATGTGTTCATTGTAAATGATTGTTATGTCTATTGTTTTGAATTTTGGTTATATAAATGCATAGATCAGAAATAAACTCTATTAAATGTTCATGCTGTTAAAATGAAAAATTATGTTTTGCTATAGTTGATAGCAATCTCGTGGTTAATATACTTCACTATCCCTTTGTAGACAATTTAATTAGGATGTTATCTTTTACATGGAAGAACAATATCATTCTTTTAAAATTTATGAGACTGCTTTAGTTGGGAATTAATTACATGAGATTGTACAGGAAATTTATTTATTTATCAACAACAACAAGCTTGCTGCGTATTCCTTTATTAATTAGAAAATTTTGATTTATTGTTGTTAGAGCGACTTGAACTATCACTGAATTGATCTCACAGTTTTTTTTGACATTGATAGAGTTGTAAAGTGTTGTATGAATCTTAGTTGAATGAGATAAATGTTAAAGAGTAGCATTGATACTCTGGTATTTAATAAGAGTACAAGACTATCTTACTTTTTCTTGTCATTGACAGCTTTGTCATAGTTTCATTTGTAATATGGAAACAACTAGTCATAGTTCCATTTTCAATATGATAGACATTGAAGTGTTGTGGCTCCATATCTGGAAAAGAGAGAGTACAAATTATTTCCACAACTTGGCATTGACCTTGACATGACAAACAAGGAACCTAAGGAAATGGAAAGAGTTGTTGAATTCTGTCCATTTGGACAGAGTTGATCATCTCTGTCCATTTGAACAAAGTTGTTGAACTTTGTCCATTTGGAAAGAGTTGTTTAACTCTGCCCAAATGGATAGAGCTGATCAACTCTGTCCAAATGGACAGAGTTGTTTACCTCTGTCCAAATGGACATAGTTGATCAACTCTATCCAAATAGACATAGTTGATGAACTCTGTCCAAATGGATAGATTTGAACAGCTCTGTCCATTTGGACAAAGCTGGTCAGCTTTGACCAAATGGACAGAGCTGATCAACTCTGTTAATTTGGACAGATTTCATCAACTCTGTCCATTTGGACAGAGTTCATCAAATCTGTCCAAATGAACAGAGTTCATCAACTCTGTCCATCCATTTGGACAGAGTTCATCAACTTTGTCCAAATGGACAAAGTTGATGAACTCTGTCCAAATGGATGTATTTGAATAGCTCTGTCAATTTGGACAAAGCTGATCAATGGACAGAGTTGAACAACTCTGTCCATTTGGACAGAGCTGATCAACTCCGTCCAAATGGACAAAGCTGATCAACTCCATAAGTAATCAACTTATTTCTTTATGTTTTTCGTTGGTAGGGGACAGGATTTCAAAACCTTTTCATTTCACATCTTTCCTGAGTCAGAAATTCAGCTGTAGTGTAATAACTATATAGTTTTGTCCATAATCTCTACTAATTTCTTTAGTCCATACAACTACTAGCCAAAGTATAAGTCCCACGGAACTTTATGACTATCTTAGTCCATGATGCATTGCATTAAGTTCCATTGCCATTTCATGATTTTCTGAAACATAGAGAGAAAAGGTTAGATAGAGAAAGGCAAGTTTAAAGAAAGAATTGCTTTATCTTCTTATGGGGATGGAGACCAAAACAACCAGAAGTGTAACGTAAAACCATAGGGATAGGCTGGACTAATGGGGGGAATACATAGGCCTATGTAGTTAGTCCCTAGTCACTCGCCTTAGTCCAAGTTGAAATCTATATGTCCTTTCCATCTGATGTGATAAATCCATGAAATCACAATAGCTAATTGATAGCAGTCAATATTGAAACTGAACATGAGTGCAGAAGAAGAAATAGAAGCTCTATTTATATTTAATAGTGATACTCTCTCTAACAGCTCTATAATGACTAGGTGGCTAGTAGCAAGTAGTAGTGTCTGTCTGTATAGTAGGTAAGTACTTGCAATTGCCTTAGACTACTTTTTTATACTTAGCAAATTGTAGTTCATGCAGAGTTCATCAACTCTTTCCCTAATAACTTTACTTAGCAAAACATATTTTAGTACGTTTTATATAAATCAGAAAAAAAAAACATTATTACACATAAAACATCAAATTTTCTGATTACTGATCTATTTGATATTATGTGTTTTTAATCTAAATCATAAAAGAAACATATAACTTGTATAATGCTTATTAGTTATCAGTTTATATTTACTATTATATTAGGATATTGTGCATTTTTTAAACTTTAATCTTAGTTCATAGGTATTATAAGGAAGATATTCATTCATCAACTTTGTCCATGGACAGAGTTCATCAACTCTGACTCTTCATCAACTCTGACTCTGATCAGTTTACTTAGCATAAGGGTTTTTTATGATTTTATGGAATAATGAAATTTTTTGGAGTTGACATAAAGAAATGTAGCTTTAATTTCATATTTGATGATATTGTTTCCATTGATTCTAAAAATCTAAAATACATCAAGAACACGGAGATTGCTACGTTAATTTCTCATACATCCAACAATAGTGTAGCTATTTTCATTTTAAGAACTATTAGATAATATTAGGGACATCTAGGTATTTATTAAAAATGTAGTTTTAAAAATCTAAAACACAAAAAAAACACAGAGATTGCTACATTTATTTCTCATACATCCAACAATAGTGTAGCTATTTTCATTTTAAGAACCGTTCGATAATATGAGGGACATCTAGGTAATAAAAACTTAGTTTTTATAGTGGCTAGTTCTCTGAAGTTGAGGAATTAACATGCAGAATTTGAATATGTTATGAGATGATATATTAGATAATGTTAAGGACATATAGGTCTTTATTAAAAACTTAGTTTTTTAGTGGCTAGGTCTTTGAAGATGAGGAATTAACATGTAGAATTTGAATATGATATGAGTTGATTTGTGTAATCTTGTAGATATCATATAAAATGGAAATAGATAATAAATTAGCTTTAATCATTTAAAGAACTAATAGATAATATTAGGGATATCTAGGTCCTTATTGAAATCTTAGTTTTTATAGTAGCTAGGTCTTTGAAGTTGATTAATTAACATGTAGAAATTGATATTTCTGTAAACTTGTAGATATCATATCCAATGGAAAGAGAGCAGCCTTTGAGACAGAAGCGTAGGAAGTCATCACATTCTTCGGGAGTTGGTGTCCGAAATGAAAATCAAATATTATCGACTTCACCTAGGGATTCAAGCTTATTGTATCGTTCACATTCATCTGATCATCGACGTGATGATAGTGGTAGAGATGATTCCCCCTTATTATCTATGGGTGAACATGGATCTCGACCTTTTGTATGGGAGACAATTGTGGAAGCAGAGCAAGGTTCGCAAAAGGCTCGTCATCCTAAGTCACAGGGTGGCGAAGGTCAAGCAAGGACGCAATATGTCCAGCTATCTGAGGGTTGTACACCCATTATGACATATCCATTAGATTTACCAGAGGAGATTCCATGGGAAAGTGGTCTTCAACAAACGACCCTTGAAAGTTGTAGGGCTCACCATGACAAGCTGCAAAATGATCTTTCTAGTTTGGATCTCGCTCCAGAGAACAAACAAAGTATAAAGATGGTTTTGCAATCATTACAAAAATTCATTGAGGTATATGAGGATCTTGGACCAACAACAAATGGTTTTGTTGTCTTGATGCAAAGAAGAAAGGCACAAGTGATGGGTCCAGACAAGTGCGCTATTGTGAAGGAGAGAGTGACTAGAGAATAGGCCAACTCAATGTTCAACTTCAAAGAGGGCCTAAAGCGGAAAGCATTGAAAGTGCAATATTTTAAGCACCCTGAACTTGCACATTTTTTATATGATCGGTTCCTTGCACCTTATGGTCGATTGCCATGGAACGATGAGGTTCCTAATTATTTTGCTAGGTTTTTTTATGCTGAATTCTTTTTAGGAATGAAGCCAAACTATATTAATATTCATTCCGAGTTTTATGGAGTTGGAAAGGGGAGGATATGCAATCGAAAAGGTGCCCTAGAGATCCTAGTACTCTTCGACCTCCACCTTCGATATCTCATCTACATAGGTTTGTGATTTACAAATTGGAGATGGAGCCCACATCACAAGTTGGGACAACTGCAAGGCATAATGTTGCCGAAGGTTTGACTTCGGAATTTGTAGGAGTTGATGTTGGATTGAGTCGAGAGAGGGCTCAAGCCACTATTTGGCAATATTTTTCTTACAAAACAAATGATGAGTTAGATTGTATGGGCATTGAATATCTAAAGGTGTATTCCAAGCTTTGTCGTAATATAGCTTCAGATAGAATATCTAATGACATGTCAAGTATAGGAGAGGTTTGTGTACTTTCAATCTATTAATTTTCTTTATTTATATTGAATTAAACTTTTTGTTGCATTATATCTATGTATGCTAAATTATTTTTTGATGTATAGTAATAAATACGTTACATAAATGTTTATTGTTTTCAGTTTTCTCGATTGTTAAATGAACATAATTTTAGAGTCTCCACCAGTCAAAATGCTGGAAATATAGAAGAGCATTTTGGAGAGGTATATTTAAAATTTACACATTTATATTTATGTTTGAAAGATAATTTTTTTTGTTTTTAAATTTAACTATGTATCTTATTGTTAATTTAACTTATCTATGCAGGTTTCATTAGATTCAAACTTTTTAGATGATTTTTCATCTATTGTGAGCCTATGTTTTTTTTGTTTTGGTTTTAAGTTAATTGCTAAGATTAATATTTTTTCTTTTACTATGACTTATTTATTAACAAAATTTAAATTTTAAGGGAAGAGAACATATTGAAATTGGAGGTGAAGATATAGGTTCTTTGATGGATGTGGATATTGGCACCGAGGTAATTTTGTTCATAATTGAATTGTTCTCTAATATATATGTTTGAATAGTTTAAATAATGTTTGACATTTATATATTGCTTTTAAATATGTTGAAGCTCGGGTCTCTTCGATCTTTTTGAGGCAAAGGAAAGACTCTATTGGACGATAGTGTTGGAATTGTAAGTTTAATATTTTATTTTTTTTTATTTTAGTTTAAAATAGTCTAAATAATTTGTAAGATTTATAAATTGTTTTTATATATGTTGTAGCTTGGCTCTACTCCACCTTTTAGAGTCAAAGAGAAGACTCCGTTGAGGGATAGAGAATTGGAGGTAATTTTGTTAATAATTGAATTGTTCTTCAATATATTAGTTTAATGTTTTAATGTTTTGATTTTAGTTTAAAATTTTTTAAATAATTTATGATATTCATAATCTGTTTTTATACATGTTCCATATTGTTATGAGTCCAAGGGAAAACCCTAGTCGAGGATAGTGGTGGACTTCCATTTAGAGAATTATTTATATTGTTCTTTTTATGTAGATATATATATTGTAGTTGATTTGGACATCGAGGAGCTTAATTTTTGGATTATATACATGTACATTGAACTCACATGCACATGATTTTTTTTCGGATTATATACATGTACATTGAAATCACATGTTCATGATTTTTTTTTGGATTATATACATGTGCATTGACCTTGGATATTATTTTTTGGATTATATACATGTATATGTAAATGTTAGGAATGTTAGGAAGTTTTGATAGGTGCAAATATATGAATGTTTGGAATGAATGTTAAGAATGAATGTTAGAAAATGTTGGGTGCAAATGTATGAATGAATGTAAGAATGAATATATAGGGAATGTTAATGTTAAGAATGAATATATGGGGAATTTTAACGTTAGGAGTGAATGTGGGAATGGGGGAATGTTAGGAGAGAATGTTTTGATAGGTGCAATGTTAGGAGTGAATGTGGGAATGGGGGAATGTTAGGAGTGAATGTTTTGATAGGTGCAAATGTATGAATGTTAGGAAAGGTTAGGAATGTTAGGAAGTTTTTATAGGTGCAAAATATATGAAAGTATGTATTATTAAGTTTATGTATGATTGTAGATGTAAAATATTTTCAGTGTTGAGAAGTTGAGAATGTTAGGAATGTTAGAAAGTTTTGATAGAATAATTTTTTATTACTAAGGTAAAATTAACAACTTGATTCTGAATTTTAATATTTTTATACTAAGGTAACATTAGAAATTTAATTATTATATTTATTTTATGTTTGTTACAAGAAAAGAAATGGAGCACTACAAAGTTGCGGTAGTGAGGAAATTACAAATAGAATTCCTATATAACCCCCAAGGATTTAAAGAAAGGTGAGGAAATGAATACAAAAAAACAGAAAAAAAAGACTTGTAGAGTTAAAGGGAGAATTCAAAAAGTTAAGGCCCCCCATGTTTGATGGATAATTTGAGGAAGCAATAGAATCTTGGTTGTTAAATCTGCTCTATGGTGGAAGGAGGCTAAAAGTGTCAGTAACATACGTAGTAAAGAGTTGAGTTGGAAATTTTTTTAAAAACTATTGAAAAAATGTATATGTCAGAATGATATTATGATGAAAAAGCCCAATAATTCAATTATTTGAGACTAGTATTGTTAACCATGGAAGAATTTGTAACCGAGTTTGTAAATTTACAATGCTATGTACCATACCTAAGAGTTGAAAAAGCTAAAGTGTATAGTTTTATCAGTTGTTTACCCATAGTGTATAAGGAAAAGATTGTATTTGAAATTCCTAAACAATGGATGAAGCAATTAGAAAGGCCTAGTTGTGCTACCATTTATTTAAACAAAGATCCAAATTGAGTAGAAGTTGGAAAAATAAAAAAAATTGAAAAGATCGATCAACACAGGAAAGGATTTAAACCCTCACCTTTTTGAAAAGGAACAAGAGGTCATACTAATAAAAATTACAACAGGGGAGGTTCAACCAATAGCAATGGGGTAAAGAATATTGAACCTTCCAGTGGAGGATGGAATAGTAACCCGTAAGCATATTGCAGGAAGCTTCTACTATGAATGACATAGCCAAGAATATCCCTAATGTTAATGTTTCTTTGGAATATCGACAGGAAAACCATCAATCCACAATGTTGGAAGTACAAGGTAAATTTTTGAACATACAAGTTTCTATACTTATCGATTCAGGATCTAGTTTAAGTTACATTGCACCAAAAGTAGTTGAAAAGTGTAAACTTAGTAAGGAAAAACAAAAAAATGCATGGTTGGTATAGCTGGCAACAAAGGTAAAAAAGAAAAGTTATGGAGATAGTTAAAGATTTGTTATTAGGTTTTAATGACTTGGATACCTCAGTTAATTTAAATATACTTCCCCTAAGATCCTATGACATTTTCATAGGTATGGATTGACTAGAATCTCATAAAGCTTTTATCGAATATTTGCATAAAATTTTTAGTAGTGTGGATGAGGAGGATAAGTATCATACAATCAAGGAAATTTATAGACCTTTATCTACACGACAAATTTCAGCACTACAACGTAAAAAGTGTATTAGGAAAGGGTGTCAACTTTATGGCACCAAAATTAAAGAATTTGAGCCCAAAAAATAAAAAATGGAATTGGAACAATTTCCTATTTTAAAGGAATTTGAAGTTGTATTTTGTGATAAGATATCAGTATTGCCAGCTAAACGATATTTAGATTTTACCATAGATCTAATGTTGTTTTCAACACGAGTATCACGAGATCCATATCATATGAGTATCCCATAATTAACGAAATGAAGAATACAATTACAGGAGTTACTAGACAAAGGATATATTTAGCCTAGTGTATCTCCTTGAAGAGCACCTGTTTTGTTCGTGGGTGTGCTAGTAATATGATAAATTGTAATGTATTATTATTGTTTACTGTTGAGATTGATTCTATGGAAATCATTCAAAATTTGAAATAATCTATTATAAAAAAAAGGAAAGAATATAAAAAATAGCTCGTAGTGATGCATGGATAACTTATAGTTGATGAATAGATAACCAACCATTGATGACAGATAAATAGAAGAACATGAGCTAAAAACATTTCCGGCCTATGAAATTTTTTTTCGGCCGACAATTTTTTTTTGCGTTTGCCTTATAAATAACGGTTCCATAACGAAAAAACATTGTTCGGCCGAATAATTGTTCAGCCGAATAACCTCTTAGACCTGAAACCTGCACAATTTTCAGGTTTCTCCATTTTCGGAAGGTAAAATGAATGCCTTACACTACAAATCGACTATCGGACTTGATACCATTAGTTTCATCATTGAATCTACTTTATGTCAGTATAGATTTTGTTGTCTATAGGTGAGATCCGATATTTTTATTTATTTTTGTTTCTTAACATATGTCAAGTTTCATTTCATCTCTTTCAACATGCGGTGAAATGAAAAATATATAACTTTAAAAATACACCACCTAAAAAATCGAAACAAATATGGTGCGATTAGTTGGAGTGTCTACTTCAAAAGGGTATTCATAGATTTTTAAATTTTATAGTAAATTAAGAGAAAAGTGGTGCAACCAAACACATGTTGAAAATCGACAAGGTTTCCCCATTGATAGAATTCAAAAAAATATTATAATTAGTATATAGATCCATTGGTTACAAACTTATAGTCATCGCAATAGTATATTGTGCGTATATTGTCGTAACATATTTGTTTTTTCAAAACACAAGTTTAACAATGATTTTAGGGGTGTAACCAAACATGTCTATTTTTTAGTCCTTTCATTTTATAAGGACACACTACCAAACATTTTCCGAAATGACATATCAAATCTCGATAAAAAAATTTGAAAAAATTATGAATAGAAAGTTAACATAATTCTCTAAAAGTTTTGTTTTTACATGAAAGTGAAATTCTAAACGAAAACATCACTTTCGTTCACCCAAAGTTGAAAAACATGAAAAAATCAAATTTATTTTCTCATAAGACCCCCCAAAATAGACACCTATATTCATGGATTCGCCCTAGGGTTAGTTATTAGGATTTATTTTGATTGTAATAGCCAGAAATTTTCCACTATTGTCCTCGAATCTTGTAAGAGGTTGCTCAAGGATAGGTTAGTTGTAGATTTCCATTTTTAGGGGTTCAGATCTTACTATTCAGATCTGATAAATTGATGAATCTCTATTTAAATGTAGTTGATATAATGTATAAGAAGGAATAAGGGAAGGATAATAGAGAGCATGTAAGTGTGTTGGCTCATTGAATGAAGAACAAATTTTTAAAATCTCTGTGTGTGCTTTCATATATTTCAATGTCTTCTTTCAATAACTAGAAAACATGATTTTAAGCTCTCTGTGTATGTGTGTGTGTGCGTGTGTGTGTGTGTGTTATTTGATGGTTCAACAAAACATTGATTAATACCCAATAACGTAGATTCATTTTTGTATCATGTATTAATCATTCCATGGATTAATTCAGCTATCCCAGTATAATCCAAGAATCTGTGAAATTCAGCAGATCAACAGTTGTGGTTAATTTCCGCAAAACAAGAAGTGAAGAATCGCAACTGTGAAGGCAAGATCTGCAAACCGCAATAGAACAATGGTTAGAAGTGAGGCCGCAAAGTATCAACAATTTGGAAAATTTGAATTACGGAAGCCAACTTTAGAAAAGTTGGAAGGAGGACTTGCATTCCGCAATCTGCATGAGCAAAGTACCATCATGGCCACAAAGTTATGGAAGTTTGATTTTGAAAGTTGGTGAACTTGCAATCCGCAATCTGCAAATTGAGGAAAATATCCTTGCGGAAAAGGCATTGGGGAACTAATATTGAGGAAAGAGTAATGCAGAAATAAGATTGTGGGAGACTCGGTTGTGGAAAATCAATATTGCGGAAAGGTGGAGTTGCAGAAAGAATTAGTTGTGGAAGAGTAGAATTGAGGAATAAATAATGCAGAAAAGGGGATTTTGATCAATATTAAGGTTGATAAGGGAACTTTAGGTTTTCTAGATTTCATTTTCCATCATTTTTGGTATCAAAGCTTATCAAAACCTGTAGAATAATAATTCAAATATTGGGACAAGCATGTGGGGTTCCTATATGACGTGGTGGAGGAAGATAAGCTGCGGAGATAGACACCCAAAGGGAATTATGAGAACTCTAGGCTAGACTGAGATCTATGGAGTGAAAGAACTCGAATAATACAGAAACCAATGATGTAGAAGAATCCTCTAAAGATGAGCAAGAGGAGGTTGTTGAAGAAGTAAAAGGAATGGATATGTTGATGAGGGATAGTAATAGACCCAAAGTTGAAGTCCCTACGTATGAAGGTAATATTAATGTTGAAGAACTCATGGATTGGATCAATGCTTCAAATAAGTATTTTGACTTTGAAGAAATTGAAGGTAAAAAGAAGGTGAGATATGTAGCGTCCAAACTAAAATGACATGCAGTTATGTGGTGGGATAAACTCTAGATTTACAGAGAAAGAAGAGGTAAGTCTAAAATTCATTCTTGGGATAAAATTTTCTATAAAATTAATATTCAATTTATGTGTAGGTATTAACAGTTAAATATCATTAAACAACTACATAACCTTAGACAGAAAGGTATGAAAAACAGAAGGAAAAATAGAAAAAGTGGCCAAATATATAAACAAACTCATATTTGAGATACAACATGAGAATGGTTTGTTGAATTTAAAGACTATTGAATATGCTTATAAGTAATCCTTAAGGGTAGAACAAAAGATACTAAGAAGACATAACCATAATAATCAAGGGCAAGGTTCAGTCAGAGGATATCCAAATAGAAGAGGTAAGTTTTAGACCTCTAAGTATGAAGCAGAAGGATCTAGTATCTGCACACCCCAAAGAGGATTATTTAGGGGAGGTAGAGGTAGAGGAAGAAATAGAGAAGTGAAATTTTATACATGTGGATAAATTGGACACATGTCATGGGAGTATCCAAGCAATAAACCTGTAGTTGAGAGGAATGCAAATATTGTTGAAGCTCATGATTAATCCAATGAAGAAACAGAGGTAAATAATCCTCCTGAGGAAGGAGAATCTCTTATGCTAAAAAGAGTTTTGGTAAAGATGGAGAATAAAGTGCATGAAATAGCCCCAAGAAAGAGTTTGTTCGAGAGTAAATGCAAGTCGCAAGATAAATGTTGTAAAATGGTCATTGAAAGTGGTAGTACAGATAATTTGGTGACCACAGAGATGGCAGAAATGTTGGGATTGGAGAGGATGAAACATCCATCTCCTTATAAAGTTTCATGGTTATAGAAAGGACATCATCTCTTAGTGAATGAGAAGTGCAATGTGGAGTTTCAAATTGGTACTTATAAAGATGTGGTGTTATGTGATATAATTCATATGGATGTGTGCCATATACTATTAAGGAGGCCATGGAAATATGACATAAAATTTGTTCATGATGGGAGAAAGAACACGTATTCTATGGAAAAGGATAGAAAAAGACATACATTTTCACCATTGGAGGATGAAGCAGTTCAAGAAAGTTTAGGGTCGGATATTTTACTGATGACTAGGAAGGAGCTATTACAAGAGGTTAAGAGGGAGGATGAGCTTCATTTTTCTCTTGTTGGTAAACCAAAGGTAATTTTAACTTCTACAAATTTAGATGATTTTTCTACTGAAGTTAGAATTTTCCTTAATGAATATGCTGATATTATTGTGGATGAATTGCCAAATGTTTTACCTCTCGTGAGAAGTATTAGTCATCATATTGACTCGATACCTGGTGCAAGTTTACATAATAAGGCATCATACAGATTAACTCCTCAAGAGAATGAATAAATCAAGCAACTGGTTCAGGAGTGGTTGGATAAAGGATTGGTGAAGGAGAGTTTGAGTCCTTGTGCAGTACCCACTGTGCTTAGCCAAAACAAGGATGGTGGATGGAAAATGTGCACTGACTCTAGCACAATTAATAACATCACTATCATGTATAGATTTCCTTTACCCCATATTGATTATTTGATGGATTGTTTAAGTGGTTCAAAGTATTTTTTATAGATAGATTTGAAAAGTGGTTATCATCAAACAAGAATAAGAGAAGGGGATGAATATAAAACTGCATTCAAGACTAATGATGGATTGTATGAATGATTAGTAATGTCAATTGGGATTACTAATGCACGTAGTACTTTTATGAAATTGATGAATGAGGTATTGAAGGAATACGCTAGAAAATTTGTGATAGTGTATCTGGTTGATATTTTGATTTTTAGTCAGAATAGAGAAGAACATTTGAGAGATCTTAAGATGGTGTTGAAAACCTTGCAAAAGGAGAATTTGTTGATAAATCTTAAAAAGTGTAGTTTCCTAAAGAAAGACTTGATTTACTAAGGATTTGGAGTTTAATAAGAAGGGTTGAAGTGGATCCAGATAAGGTGCAAGCAATTTTAAGTTGGCAAGTTCCAAGGACTATGTATGAGGTAAGAAGTTTGCATGGCCTTGCAAGATTTTATAGAAAATTCATCAGGAATTTTACTCAAATTTGTGCACCTAGAATAGACACTTTCAGTGAAAGTAGTCAATCTTTCAAGTGGACACAAGCAACTTACAGAAGTTTTAAATTGATTATGAAGAATATTATTGAGAAGCTTGTTCTAGCTTTTCCAAGTTTTGATAAGTTTTTTCAGATAGAGACAAATACTAGTGGGATAGCAATGGGAGTTGTTCTGAGACAAGAATAGAGACCAGTAGCATACTTCAGTGAGAAGTTGAATGAGGCAAAACATATGTATTCCTCATATGACAAAAAGTTATATGATGTTGTGCAAGCTCTCAAGAAATGGAGACATTACTTGATTCCCAAAGAGTTTGTTTTTATAATCTGATAATCATGCTTTATAGTTTATAAATAGTCAGCCTAAATTGAATCAGAAGCATTCTAAGTGGGTGGAATTTTTGCAGAACTTTACCTTTGTGATCAAGTATACAAGTGGAAAATATAATAAAGTTGTTGGTGCTTTAAGCAGAGTAAGTTTTCTCTTACAGCATAATAGGATTAGTACTTTTGGATTTGAAAATTTGATCAATATGTATGAGGAAGATGTGGATTTCAAAGATGTATATGCAGCCTGTGAGAATCCAATTAACCATAATAGAACCCAATTGTTGGACTACATGTTACAGGAAGGATTGTTATTCAAAAATAGTAAGTTGTGCATTCCAAAGTGTTCTATGAGAGAAATTTTGATATAGAAGAAACACAGTGGAGGTTTGTCAAGACATTTTGGATAGGATAAAACATTTTCCCAGGTGAGTAGTTTCTATTTTTGTCCAGTAATGCAACATGATGTAAAGAAATTTGTTGAAAATGTAGGATATGTCAACATGCCAAATGGAGAAGAAAAAATATTGGATTATATCAACCCCTAACTATTCCAACTAGGCCTTGGGATTACATCAATATGGATTTTGTTCTGATATTTTCTAGAAATCAAAGGGGAAATGATTCTATTTATGTTGCAGTGGATAGGTTTTCAAAAATGGATAATTTTTTTTCTTTTAAGAAGATGAATGATGCAACAAACATTGCTAACTTATTATTTTCAGAAATTGAAAAGTTGCATGGTTTACCTTTAAGCATTGTGTCTTAGAGGGATAATAAATTTGTTGTTCGTTTCTGGAGAACTCTGTGGAAGAAGTTGGGTACCAATCCCAGTTTTATCTCTTCTTATCATCCTCAGACTAATGGTTAGACTGAAGTGGTAAATAGCAGTTTGTGAAACATACTGATAAGTCTTGTGTATGAAAATCTGAAGCAGTGGGACTTAGATCTTGCTCAAGATGAGTTTTCTTATAATGTTTCACCTAATAGAAGTATAGGTATGAATACTTTTTAGATTGTATGTGGAATGAACCCAATAGGAGCATATATACCTAGAAATTTGGGAGGATAGGAAAGAAGAAGTGCAAATGGTGAAATTTTTTCATCTAGTATGCATGAGCTACAAGAGGATGTGAAGGAGAAATTACAGGAAAGTGCAGGAAAATAGAAACAGAGAGCAGATATGAAAAGAAAGGAAGTTAACTTTCGGGTTGAAGATTTAATAATGGCCTGTCTTAGAAAATAGAGATTACCTATGGGAACCTACAATAAATTGACGCTTAAAAAGATTGGACCTTGTAAAATTCTAAGAAAGTTTTATGCAAATGCTTATGAAATAGAACTTCCTTTTGATGTTAAGATTTCTCCTATTTTTAATGTTTCAGATATATATTCTTTTAAAGATTTAGGTGTTTATGCATAAGAAACAACTTCTGGTGGAGATGGTTTCTCTATAGATTTCCAAGGATAGTTACCATAGAAGGAACGACCCCAAATTGAAGTTATCCTTGAAAAAAGGATTTCAAGAATAAACAGGGATAGGAATTATTTTTAGTTTTAGTTAAGTGGAAGGATCAGCCTTCTGAAGATGCAACGTGGATGACAGAATTGAATATTTCCAAGTACCATGTACACCCTGAATACTTATTGAGGAACCTTCAATAACCAGAAAACATGATTTAAAGCTCTCTATGTATATGTGTGTGTGCGATTTGACGGTTCGAAAAAAAATTGCATAATTCCCAATAGCATAGATTTGTTTCTGCAGCACGAATTAATCATTCCAAGGATTAATTCGACTGTCCTAGTATATTCCAAGAATATGTGAAATTCAACAGATCAACGGTTGTGGTTAATTTCCACAAAGGAGAAGTGAAGATCTGCAAGTGTAAGGGAGAGATCCGCAAACCCCAATAGATCGACGGTTAGAAGCAAGGCAATAAAGAATCGATTATTCGAAAAAAATGAATTGCGAAAACCAACTTTATAAAAGTTGGAAGGAGGACCCGCATTCTACAATCCACATGCGGACCGGACCGTTACGGCCGCAAATTTACAGAAGTTTGATTGTGAAAGTTGGTGAACCCGCAATCTGCAATCCGTAAATTGCAAAAAAGAGCCTTGGGAAAAATTCCTTGTGGAACGAATCTTGAGAAAAGTGTCTTGTAGAAAGATGGTTTCAGAAGACTCAGTTGTGGAAGGATTGAGTTGCGAAAACTCAATATTGTGGAAAGGTGGAGTTGCGGAATAAAGATTGTGGAAAGGGGATTTGGATTTTGATCAATATTCAGGATGGTTGAGGGAACTTTAGGTCTGCTAGCTTTCATTTTTGATCAAATATGCACTTCATGTTCATCTTGTACAACCTTATATCTACTAGTACTTCATGCATTCTCTCACATTGGAAACCTAGTGCGACTTGTCTTTATCATTCAAAACAATCATGCAAAATTAGTGTGGATAAAGAATATACGATCTGAGATTTTACAAATACGATCAAATATAGAGACATATATTGAATATCAATAGCTTATTAAGGGATGATATAAATTCCTCCCTTCAATGTGTCCATATTTCCTGCAATGTTTTTTACTTATTTTTATCAAAATTCTTCTATGAACCAAGCCCCTGCATCAAGTGCAAGGGAAATAACATTTTTTATCGCCTCTCTTTCTCTAAGATCTACCAAAACCTATCAAAACTCCCTTGTTTTTCTTATGGACTAATGTTATCCAACATTATTCGCTACCAAAATAGAGTGATAACTATCTTATGAAATGAAGTGGCTACATAGAAATATTATTGATTTCTAATGTAATTGAAAGATAAGATAAATATGTTATATGTTAAAAAAAAAGAGACCTTCTGACCATTATAAACTATCAAAATTATAGAAAAACTATCAAAATGTCTATTAAATATCATTTATTTAAAAAATTTACCCTACATGCTTCTTACACTCATTCACATAATCAACGTTGACTTTTTCATCATTGACCAGTTAGCAGAGACCATAGAAAATGTTCAACGGTTATCCCTCTCCTACCGATGTTTCAATATTTTATCATCGGAATGTATACTCTAATGCCTAAAACGTCAGTGGTCCAATCCTTTAGGAATAACCTTCTGAACACCTCCTATAATTTGTCGGAACATCAATGCATAAAGGATAACTATCGGTCTAATGACGAACTGAGGCATATTTTAAAAAATATACATAAAAAATATATTTCTAAAAGGTAGTTTTGGATGTTCTCTCTGTATCAGTCAAATAATTTATTTGAATTTCGAACCAAAATGTTGTAGTGCCAATAAGTGTAACAATTACATGCATATTGACATTTTGATTATTGTGTAATTTATGTCGTCTCATTTTGTATGACAACGAACATCTTATTGATATATAATAAAAATAAGTTTTGTATATTATTGCATTCTCCAATGTAAGGATGATTAAATATTACAATAGATGTGAAAATATACGATATAACAATTTAATGCTCGTATCCAAATGCAATGATTAAAATTCAAATAAATACAACTATAAAAAATATTTCAACTCCTTATGAATAATGGAATTAAACAAAATAAAAATAAATATAGATATTCCAGTGTGATGTCAATATCACTCTTCACTAAACATAAAATGATCTCTATTTATTTTGATTGTTTCAATAACACTAGTGAGTTTGAGACAATGTAGCACCAGTGCATTCAAATCAACAGAGACCTTGTGAAACATATGCCTTGGTGTTTTTATTATTATTGTTCTTTGATGCGCTATTGTATATTAAATGCACCATTAAATTTTAAAAATATAGTGATAGTCATTATCTCAGTCAACCTTACTGGTGTATTCTCATTTAGTTATCAGATCAGTGCTTCGTAAATAGTTAGTAACCATCGTTGCTTTTTAATAGCTTGTAAGCACTAGTGTGTTTTAATAAATTGTAAGCATTAGTTTTATTTTTAGTATAATACAATAGTGCATATATTGTGATCACCAGTTCAATTTAAAATTTTGGTGCGCACCAGTGCATATAATTCTTTCAAAATTGTGTGTGCACTAGTGCATATGTTTCTTTTAAAAGCACTGGTGTGTTTTTCATTTGTTAACACCAGTGCACTTGTTGGAATAAAGCGCACCGATAAAAAAAAAAAACCTCCACTAAAGCCTCTGACTGCCGATTTTTTTAGTTATAATAAATTTCCAGAAACACCTCTACTAAAATAATCAGTGCCATTGGCATAATTTGTAGTGGATTTCTTTTGACATTTTTTGTCAATCTATTAACACTAAAAGCCTCCACTATGACCTCCACTAAGGTTATTTTGCTTGTAGTGTTAGATTGAGGATGGTAAGAAGCAATGCAATCCAACTGAGTTCCTTAACAAGAAAATATTGCCTTCCAAATTACCAGTGAAAATGGATCTCTATTACTTACAATAATCTTGGGAATTCCATGTAGCTTATGAATTATTTCCATGAATGATGCAACTACTGCACTTACTTTAAAATAATGAGAAAGAGAGTAGAACGAACATACTTTGTGAGTCAATGACACTACTACCATAATGAAAATATGTCCTTATGAGTTTGGTAGACCTATGATTAATCCTTTGAGACCTCTTCCCAACACTATGTGGTATAGCTAATGGTTCAAGAAGATCTTGTGTATTTATTGTCTCTCATTTATTTTGTTGGAAAACCAAACATTCTACCATAAAATTTTGCATATCAGTTTTAAGACCTTCCCCAAAAAAACCTTCTTGATCCTATGGTAAGTTTTCAAGATCCCTGGATGTCCTCCTATAAGATAAGAGTGCAAATCCAAAAATATTTTCCATTTAAGTTGATAATTCTTACAAAAATATAGCTAATGTTGGTACCATAGTTAATCATACTTCTAGACAAATTCATCTAAGGATCCTCTTCTAGTTGTTGAATTCTCTTAATGCATGCCTTTTGAACATATTTCCATTATGTCCTTTCCTATTCCACCCAATGTTGTGGTAGATGCAATTTCAAGAAGAAAAAAAATGACACAAAGGGATTACTTTGTGTTATTTCCTTTCTTGTAGATAATTTCAAAGGCATAGCCTAGAATCTTTGTAACACATTTTTGTTTCCCTTTTGAATATAAGCATTGTTCCAAGAATTAATTAAGACTTTAAAGATCTATTCTTACCTTCAAGTGTATTCCTATTAGGGGAGGGTTCCATTTCTTAATTGCATGCAATATGACCAACATTTCATTTTCATAAATTGGTTTGGGTATGTTTTTTCCTTTAAATTGACAAGTTTCAAAGGTAAGGGACCTTATTTCTTGCATTAAAATTGCACCAATGTCATGCCTTGAGGCATCATAGTCCACAATAAAGTTTTTTCTAAAGTCAAGTGTGGCCAATATAAGAGTTGTGCACATGGTCACTTTAAATCTTTCAAAAGCTTTGGTTTCTTCATGAGTCCAAGAAAATACCTCATTTTTCAATAAACTTGTTATAGGTGCTTCTATTTGATAATAATTATTGATAAACTTATGGTATTATACTGTCAATCCTAAGAATCCTCCAAGATTCTTTAAATTTTTAGGAAGTGGACATTCCATTATAGCCTTAATTTTCTTAGCTTCCACTTTGACGCCTTCATGAGATACAATGTGACCCAAATACTATGCTTCTTGAACTCCAAAGAAATACTTAAAAGTATAGACATATAGTTGGTTCTCCTACAATATTTTTAATACCCTATCAACATGTTTTGCATGCTCTTCCTAAGATTTCCTATAGATTAGTATTTCATCAAAAAAATACTAACACAAATTTTCTAACAAAGGGTTCTAAAAGAGAAATTTTAAGCTTTGAAATGTAGAAGGTGCATTGGTAAGGCCAAATAGCATCGCCAAACATTCATAATGACCTTTTTGTGTTTTCTTTCCTTGTTTTGATTATTATGATATCCAAAATGGAGGTCCAACTTCGTAAAGAAAATTGCTCCATGAAATTCATCTAATTATTCTTCATTTACAAGAATAGGAAAGTAGACTAGGAAACGTTTTTTAACAATAATCATATGCATTTCCACGTGACTCTTAATACAACTAAGAGATATGAAAATGGTGGTTTAATAAAAAACATATGCATATTAAAAATAAATTTTATTAATAGTTGATTATTACAATTCTTATTCATTTAATTTCTATATATATATATATATATATTAATTATCGTTTATCAGTGCAACACCAATGGTTAACATATATTTTTCATTCAGAGTGAGTTTGCTACTTTGCTACTACACTCTTAGAAACAATACAGTCTTAGAACCAATAGCAACAAAACCTTCAACTCTTTTATATCCCTATATAGATTAGGAATGGTATCCCTATATATGAGGATGTCGATAAACCTCGTGGTTATAATTATGCGCAATTTACTTCTTGATTTACTTTATGACATGCTAATTTTCCTTTTGTTTTGCAAATTATATATGTTTTTTTGTTATTACACTCTAATTAGGTCTCTACTTTATATATTCTGATTGGGTCTCTACTTAAGAAATTCGATGGCTAAGAGAAGGATAAATTTCGATTTGTTCTTACCAACCAGTAATGGACGTGTATCATAATATATTACTAATTAGGTGTACATATCACAAAGCATAGATAAGTGGAAAGGAATGTAATGTAATATATAATGGGAAATAAATTTCAAAATATATCGAAGAAAGGAATTTAAGAAATATAAAGAAGTTCTATAATGATATTATCAATATCTCTAGGGAAAGGGGCACTAGTCAAAATGCAAAGCAATGGTTGCGCTTCATGGTTACAAGGACAAAGTTATGATAGTATTTCGTGCTTATAAATATTATTAATGAAAGGTTTTCTTATGATAATGCTTCGTGGATATAGAGCTTGTTAATGAGAGCTTTTGAGGGGAAGCTTAATGTATAGCTCGTTTGATAATTAATGTTATTGGGGTGTTTTATAATTTTGATTTATGTAATAAGTTTTATGGAGTAACCATTCTTAACAATGACAAATTTTATGATTTAATTATAGTTGGTTTAGACATTATGATGTGTATGTGTGTTAATTTTAACTTTTTAATAAGACTCACGGTAGTAATGATTAAGAATGACAAACTTTAACGTTTGATTATGTTTGGGTTAATAATATATTTTTTTATTGATTTGTTTATTTTTTATTGATTTTTTTATATTTTTATTTATTTTTTTTATTGTTATTGTGTGTTTACAATAACACATTTTTTTTTTTTTAAATTGATGATTGTTTTATTTTTATATACATTTTGTGGGAAGTGGTAAAGAAAGGTTGTTGCTAGTTTTGATCCACATAAAGAATCGGATCTCTTTAGAGATACTATGAGAGAAGAGAAAAATACAATGTGTTAATTTTTAATTTCTTTTTTTAATAAAAATTATTTATCAAATTTTTATATTTTAAAATGATTTGCTTAGATTTTATATGATTAAAATATTTTTCTTTAAACATTATCATAATTGTCTAGAAATTATTTTAAAAATTTCGAAAATTGGATATTTTTAGGAGGGAAAATTTAAAGGATCCATAAATTTTTTAAAGTTTAGAAACATTTGTGAACTTTTCTAATTCTTAAATTTCTAACCATAAAATGTCGGGAAATATTTTTCTAAAAAGATTCAAATTTCTAAGTGTTTTACAAAGTTTATAGAAAATTTTAACGATTTATAGAGTTAAAAAATATCCCATGGAATTTGGGTTTTAGGAAAAAACGGAAATTTACAAGAAAATTTTGCAAACAAATGTAAAAAATTATCCCTTGGGCTAAATTTTGCCCCTAAAAAATTTCCATGATTATTACAAAAATATTTTCAAAAATTGTATGGTTCAAAATTTAAGAATTAACAAGATTCGGCAAGGTTTCTACACTTTAGAAAATTATGGATCCATAAAATTATTCCTAACTAATAGGTTCTAAAAGGTGAATTTAAGATGGACACGGTTGTGAGGCCAAAAGGAAAAAACATAGATATGTCTATGAGACCAAATTATGTAGGTAAAAATTACAAGCTAATATTAATATAGTGGCTTCAAGGGAGAACTATGGAGGATTCATTTTTTGATGTTTTTTTGTAATATCCCGAATTTTGAACCTACCATTTATAGGCATGAGCCTATTGATCATGATGATTATATTGATGTTTTATTTTTGTGTCGAAGACCCCACTACATATGAACATGATGATTTGTTTTGTATATTGGGCATAAGCCAATTGTTGATGATATATCGGTATATATATGTTGTGTGCTGGGTGTGGACCCTGAAGCACATGATTGATGAAATGTTTTGTGTTGGGCGTGGACCCTAAAGCACATGATTGATGAAATGTTTTTTGTTGGGCGTGGACCCTGAAGCACATGATTGATGAGATGATTTGTGTTGAGCGAGAGGCTCTGGAGCACCTGAGTACTTACATTTGTGTTGAGCATAAAGATCTGGAACACATCAAAATATAATTGGAAATGTTGGGCATAAGCTCTAGAGCATTCCATGATTGATGTTGAGCATAAGCTCTGGAGCATCAGATCTTTGGCCATTGTATCCCTAGGTGTATCGTACAAGTACATGCTAGCATTTAGTGTTGAGTGAAAGATCTGGAATCGCACTGTGTTTGTAACTCCCCGCTATAGGTGTTGAGTATGGGATCTGGTAAGCACTAAGGGTTATTGAAAAGAATTTAATAACTTCCGAGCGAAAACAACTCGAGAAAAATATTGATCATCATCATACTTATTTATAAGTGATTAAATGAAATTTCAAATTTTTGTATTCTCATCAAAGTATTGAAGAGATACCACATTATACGAGGGAAATTCAACATGCAAGGATGTTTAGAGTTGCCTAGCCTAGTAGACCTAATCCATCTATCTACTTGACCTTCATAAAGAAGTGTCGTTAAGTCTAGGGAGCATGATACATGATCCACGAAGACAAATGTTAACAAGTATTTTATACATAGTATGTATAAAGAATTTATTATGACTAATTATATAATTGAATAAATAAAGAAGAGAAGCTCCATTAATTATTATTTATTATTAAAGAATTAATAAATAGTGAAATATCTATGAAAGACTAACTAGGAACTAGTTAATAGTTCCTAGGTTAAAAATTGAAAATTATCCTAGTAAATTAAAAAAAGGGTTAAATCAAGAAATCAAGGATTTCTTGATTTAACTGCCCCTTTGACAGAAAATTATTCCTATAAAAACTCAGGCCAAGAAAAGGCTTGGGGTTATGATTTTTTTTATCTAGGGGAATTATTATTCTGCCTGTTTTTGCCCTCAAGTGTTTTCTTGGAGAACTGCTCCTGAAATTCAAGGAGGATTGATTCAGAACTGAGTACCAGATAGGAAACCCTACCTTAGGAACTCTAAGCTACTTGTGTGTTGGAGTCCAGCTCGAGGGGATCCGAATTTAAACCAGGAACGGTTCCGAGTCATGGTTGGGTGGAACGTGGTAGTTCCCAAGTGATTTGGTCATCAAACAAAGGTCACATCTGCATTGAATTGTTAATGTTGGTTATTTAAGTGTGCAGGTGCAGCCATTGACAAAGCTTCAAATTCAAATATGAAACCCTGGAAAGCCTATTCTACTTTATTTCCTAAATATTCATTACTACTTATGTTAAGTAATGGATCCAATGTAATTTATAACCCTAAGGGTTAATTTTTAAGGTTAACAATCTGCTAGGGTTTGTAATTACAATTTACTAATCTTATGCTAGAGAAGTTTTATTATATATTGTTTGTGTTCAAGGTGGTATCCTTCATAAATGTTACTGTATTAACTAGGTGTTGATTTTTAGTATTATGTTTATAGTGTGTTCTCTGTATTTAATACTCTGCGGACATATTTCATTTGTCGACAAAGGCTTTCCCTAGAATTTTAAATAAACTAGTTCAGTAATAATTAATTAAAATATTATTTATGCTAAACTAAACATGTTTATATTTTAAATTAGATCTACTAAGAACCAAGTTCATATAATAAGCAAGCTAAACAAGTTATCAAAGACCTTCCAAGGTCTGCTTCATATAATCATATAAAACAAAAATACTTTACATAACTGAATCAAACATTAAATTTAACCAGAGGGATATCGTGACCATCCATGTGGTCCCTATCAAGAATCTGCCCTAAAATCTACAATCTTAACATCTATATTAAAATACCATAAATCACATGTATTATATCTTTAAAAGTCCCATATAATATCCATCATAAACATGCGCCTAAACTTTTACCAAGTAACAAATCATCTAACTCTGTATTTTTAAACAGAGGTCATGGTATCGACACTCACGGGTTATAACTTCAATTCATAAACAAGATAAAATAAAAAAAACTCCATAACAAGAACCTTAACATAAATCATCACCATAATAAAAATGCATAACAGAATCCATAGAGTAAAACCAAATACCATTTCTATTATTTCTTATAAAATATTTCACTGTTTGAAATCGCCCTAGCCCAAATCGATGAAGGTCGTATACCCAGTCACCGACCATGGCCAAGTTTCCAAATATAACCACACAGTATTAATCACATAGGCCATGATATACTCTAAGCATTTGGGATATGTTTTACCAACACATTGAATACCTTTTAAATAACGATTCGAGCAAGTATCAATCCTTTTTAAAAAACCCATTGTTTATATCTCTACACATGCCACGATTCATACCAATTTCCATATAATTAAAATGCCTATGCTAGCAGAGAGGTTGTAAGACTCTAGCTACAGCACAGCCTCGGCCACTAAACATTTTAATACACTGACCGATAATTATAACCCTACTGTAAGTGTTGGCCACTAGGGTTCCCAGCCCATGGTTTTTCCACAGCCCTAATTACATAAGAACCAAATAACTGTAATCAAATAAACTATAAGCTATCACAGCACTGTGGGAATGCTCATGCCATTTATGACATGGAATTTACCCATGCTGTCAAATTATTACATTAACCAACTTAATCAATGGCAGTTACACATAGAGCATCCAATAAGGCGTATGCCTCTATTTTCAAAACCCCAACCCCATTTTAAATATAGAGCTAAATAAAAATGCAGAAGGAAATTGCATACACCAAATATCAAGTTAACCATTACATTTATAAAACCATTATTTATATCTATTTACACAGAGATTCCAATGTTTGTACACAGTCGCCATTAAAGACCGAGAACAAGGTTTTACACAGGCGTGCCAATAGGCTATGGCACCATTACAAGCAATGGTGTAGCCCATAACCAAAACATTAACAATTTACATAACTGAAACAAAATTACATAGAGCTGAATGGCCTAGGAAATGATTCATGGCTTAACGCCCCAACATTAAAAAGAAACCAAGTTTGTATTCATAAGCCCGAAGGCGAAATCAATTTTGCTATAGCATCCAAACCCCAACCAAACAACCAGTCAAAACATAGCTCTCCCACAAGATTGAAGGGTGACAAGCATAAGCTTGATTAACAGGCTTATAGTGGTCATGAATGCAACGCTTGGAGCCAACACTGTCGTAACCACCCTGCTCCTCCATTCCTTTCGGCACCTACAAGCAACAATCAAATGGGGATGAGGAGTATGCCATCCTATCAAACTGTAAACCAAATAATGTGCAGGCTTATAAATTCATGCGGGAATACCTCACAATATGGAGATCACCTCCATGGCCATCCCTCTGCATAGAGCCAAAACGAAGAAACCCCAAGTGGCAATGCAATGCACATCCATCGTGAGCCAAGCCTAAGGGGAAGGCTGTCACATTTTTCAACGAGCATTAAATGCACCAGGCTGGAGTCCATTGACAATTTATCAAACCCACTTCCATAGTCAAGCCTTATTACAAGGTATCATTTAAAACCACCATCCATACCAACGCTTAAACCCTGGAAACATATGGTTTATACCATATATCATGTCACCCCAAATTCTATATCAAACATTAACACATGACAAAGGTTGCTTAGGATAGAATTATTATAGTACATAGTCCTTTAGGATGCACTAGTCCAAAGTTAAGAACCCTTTCCTAGGTATGTAGATAAGGTTTAGTCCATAGGTTTAGAGCTTAGGGTTTTAATACCTTAGTAACAAAGTGTTTAGGCTTAAGCACCATGGCATACAAAGTATGCCATGATAACCTCTATGACAATAAAATCCAAAGCTCTGCTCTCAAACCAATATAGTAACCTGTCAATAAAAGAACATAAGAGAAATTAATGAATATAGTAAAGATATACATAGCACGAAAGAGACATTAATGACATATAGGATAACGAATTTAAAACCATAATGAAAAAATTAATGTATAGGTAATTTATCCAAAATATCTAAATTGACGATAAGGACACTCACCAAGTTTTAAAACCAACTCAATAGGCAACGTAATAATTAGCAGCAGGTTATCGACGACCAAGGCTGTCAACACACTTTACATCTGATCCCATCACAAGTGATGAACTGCATAAGTAAAAGAGAGAGGTGACTTAGTTCGATTGAACTAAGTAAGTTTGTGTAACCAAGTAATACCTTACCTCTTAGATCATCATGGGAGAACTAGTCCCGCCACTCCACCACTTTATTCCCATCAACAAAGTTAAGTTAGTTTTCATTAAATAAACAAAGTACACATGTGCAAGAATAAAACAATGAACTATACAATTCATTAATCCACCGATAGTAATAACTAAGATGTACAAATAGTTTAAATAACATAATTAAGACATAAGAAGTAAATGAACAAATAATCATTGAATGGATAAGATATTAATAAGACAGTATGAGCAGTCTCTTAAGAGATCGAAAGTTTAAGTAGCACATGTAATTCCGCATAAGTAATAATGATCCCCTTCGGGTAGTTTTTACTAGCCTATAAATTATTATTTTTTATTTTCAATTTTTGGGGACATTACAAGTGGTATGAAAGCCTAGTTTCCATACTGAGAGACTTATGGGCACACCAAGCATTCACGCAGAGAAAATAAAGTATGATAAGTAATTTTTGTTACTAACAAAATTTTTTGCTGCTATTAAAAATCCTTGTGTTACAAGAAAATTTATACAGCGTTGTTCAGTTTATGAACATTGAGGAAGAAAAAAGCCTGCAGGAAGAAATGACCACCCCCACTCCGGAAGTGAACTTGGTGGTTGAGCTAAACTCTGATGTGCTGAAAAATTTGCACAGTATTCAAGCTGAACTGAAAAGTTTCAGAGAAGATAGTCTAAATGAAAGAAGGAACAACAAGCTATAAATGAAGCATTATTGCGTAACATGACGGGAGGGAGCCCACAAGGTAAACCTACCCAGTACACCAACATATCCAAAAGAGAACTGTACCATGAGCGGGCCAGCATCCCAAGAGAAGCAAAAAAAGAATGTACACCTAAAGCAACTAAAGGAGATCATCACAGTCCTACTAGTGATGACTCACTTTCTCCACAGACAAAGAGGCAAAGAAGTGATGGCAATCTTCACGGGGAGTTTTGAAAAATAAAAGCCTCGACCTATGAAGGTGAAGTAAATACAGGAGAAAAGGTTGAAGAATGGTTGCTGGGAATGAGTAAGTATTTACAGGTTCATAACTATTCAAGTGTGATGTAGGCTATGCTTGCCATCTACAACCTGAATGGTAAGGAAGAAAGATGGTGGTGATGTTTAAAGCACACCAAGAAAGATGAGCTGCGAGAAATAAGCTGGGAAAATTTCCGAAATATTTTCCAAGAAAAATACATGTCAAAAAGGTTCTTTGACCACAAGGTAAAAGACTTCCATGAACTGTGCATGGGGTCCATGACTATGGATGCATTTATAAACAGATTTCTAGATCTGATGCATTATGTACCATATATCAAAGAAGAGAAGGTGAAGATCCAACAGTTCCTATGATGTCTTCCTCCTAGTTTTCGGGACATGATAGAATTCGACATGCCAAAGACACTGGATACTCCACTATTTCAGGCCTGCCTCTGCTATGAGCATGGGAAGTTATGGCCAGAAAACTCAAACCAAAACTGAGAAAACTCTAGAAACTTTTCTGATAACTGCAAGCCTTTGTCAAACCCGCAGCCTTATAGAAAGCAAAATAACAGCTTTCAAGTAAACAAGAACTTCAACAAAACTAGTACGAAGCCTTATGTACCAGATCCTAACAGGAATAAGCAAGTGGCAAGTGGAGCCAATGCTATCTCTTTAGCGATCAAGTGCTAGAAGTGCAACAGGCCGCATTATGCCCGAGATTGTAAGAACAAGAACAATGGAGTCTTTCATAACCTGCAAGAAGAACCTACCATTGAGGATATAGTGGGAACCCCATGAATCTATGTAGCATTAGATGGCCGACAGGTGAACCATCAAGCTACAATGGTCGAGATCGAAGGTAAGATATTGAACACCTCTGTTTCAATACTTATTGATCAGGGTGCTTGTCGGAGCTATGCTACACCTATGATTGTTGATTTATGCAAGTTAGGCAAAGTAAAGCATGATAAACCGTGGCTGGTATAGTTAGCCACCGGTATGAAACTAAAGGTTTTGAAAATTGTTAAAGAATGTGAAGTAAACCTAAATGGTTTCCTTACTAAGTTAAACCTGAACATCCTACCTTTAGGATCGTACGATATTCTTATTGGCATGGACTGGTTGGAACAGCACCATGTCATGCTCGATTGTCTACACAAGTCTATCTTGTGTACTGATAGCCAAGGGAACCAAGTGAAGGTTCAAGCATCCCGAAGAAAGTTTCTGTAAGATAAATCTCTATATTGCAAGAAAAGAAGTGTGTTAGGAAGGGCTACAAGTTTTTTGCAGTAAACATTCGAGACGTAGAGTCTCATAGAGAACAACACATAGAAGACTTCCCCATTCTTGAAGAATTCAAGGACATGTTTCCTGAGGAAATCCCGGGATTACCTCCGAAACAAGACCTAGACTTTTCCATCGAACTGACCCTAGGATCAGTTCTGGCCTCCAAAGCCCCTTACTGCATGAGTGCACCAAAATTGGTGGAACTCAAACTGCAGTTGCAGGAGTTATTAGAGAAAGGGTATATCCGACATAGTGTGTCCCTTGGGGAGCATCGATTTTGTTCATAAAAAAGAAGGACGGTATGATGCGGATTTGCATTGATTACCGTCAGTTGAACAAAATGACTATAAAGAACCATTACCCACTCCCTAGGATTAATGATTGTTCGACTAGGTAGGAGGAGCCAGAATATTTTTGAAGATTGACCTGCGATCCGGGTACCATCAGGTATAGATCCAAGATGAATATTTTCCCAAGACCACTTTTTGTACGAGGTATGGGCACTACGAGTTTGTAGTAATGTCATTCGAGGTATGGGCAAACTTTATGTGTATGATGAACAACATATTCAGTAAATATTTGGATAAGTTTGTACTAGTCTTTATTGATGATATTCTAGTTTATTCCAAGAATAAAGAGGAACACGAAGAACACCTTCGCATAGGATAGATTGTATGTTCTAGATGGAGGGGACATTCGATCTAGCATCCACAAGATTCCTCATAGAATTTCATAGGGAACCCTACTTAGGGCACTCGGGATATCAAAAGATGATATCTGCTGTCAAGAGGCACTTTTTCTGGCCCAAATTAAAGGCCGACATTGCAATGTTTATTACAAAATGTCAGGAATGCTAGCTAGTTAAAGCTGAGCACCAACATCCTTCAAGATTGCTACAACCATTTCCAATTCCGAAATGGAAGTGGGACGTTATCAATATGGATTTTATTACTGGCTTACCTAAAAGCAAGAAGCAAAATGATTCCATCTTCATAGTCATTGAAAAGCTGTCAAAGGAAGCACACTTCATCCTCATTAAATCGACCTACAAGGCCATGAACATCGCCAATATCTTCCTAAAAGATATATTCAGATTGCATGGGATACCCAAAGCAATTATCTCAGATCGAGATTTAAAGTTCATAGGAAAATTTTGGAGATCTTTATTCTCTGGATTAGAAACACAGTTGAACTTTAGCACTACCTATCACCCGCAGATGGATGGGCAGACTGAAAGAGTAAACCAAATTATTGAAGACATGCTTTGAATGTATGTCATGAACAACCCCACCAAGTGGAAGGATTATCTGCACCTTGCAGAGTTTGCATATAACATTGGGCATCAAGCTTTTGCCAAGATGAGTCCCTTCGAGGTACTCTATGGACGAAAGTGTAGGACCCCAGGTACTTGGGATAGTCCGATGGATTGGCTCATGTTAGGGTCTAACCTATTATTGGATTTGGAACAGATAGTTACCAAGGTCCAAGGAAACCTTAAAGAGGCACAAGACTGTCAGAAAAGTTATGCGGATAAGAAAACAAAAGATAAAGAATATCAAGTAGGTGAGCATGTCTACTTGAAATTGAAAGCAAAACGAAGCTTGTTGAGGTTGGGTAGGTGTGGTAAGTTAGCACCTAGATTTTTTGGACCTTTTGAAATTATGGCCAAGAAAGGACCAGTGGCTTATGAACTAACATTACCTGCGCACGTAAGAGTTCATAATGTTTTCCATGCATCTTTATTAAAAAAATATGTTTATGACACTAAGCATGCCATTGATTGGTCATTATTACAGGTGGAACCTGAGGGGGAATTTTCCCCTGAGCCTTTGCATATATTGGACAAGAGAGAAGTGCAGCTTCGAAAATGCACTGTAGTTCAATTGAAAGTGCATTGGAAGAATTTTGAGGTAGATGAGGCTACCTGGGAGGATGAGGCCACCATGAGAAACGCTTACTCTGCCTTGTTTCATGATATCATTCAGAGTCCCTAGAACACCAGGGGCGATGTTGTACTAAGTGGCGAGGGATGTAATATCCCAAATTTTGAACCTACCATTTATAGGCATGAGCCTATTGATCATGATGATTATATTGATGTTTTATTTTTGGGTCGAAGACCCCACTGCATATGAACATCATGATTTGTTTTGTATATTGGGCATAAGCCAATTGTTGATGATATATAGGTATATATATGTTTTGTGTTTGGCATGGACCCTGAAGCACATGATTGATGAAATGTTTTGTGTTGGGTGTGGACCCTGAAGCACATGATTGATGAGACTCATTTGTGTTGAGCGAGAGGCTCTGGAGCACCTGAGTACTTACATTTGTGTTGAGTATAAATCTCTGGAACACATGAAAATATAATTGGAAATGTTGGGCATAAACTCTGGAGCATTCCATGATTGATGTTGAGCATAAGATCTGGAGCATTGGATCTTTGGCCATTATATCCCTAGGTGTATCGTACAAGTACATCCTAGAATTTAGTGTTGAGTGAAAGCTCTGGAATTGCACTATGTTTGTAACTCTCTACTATATGCGTTGATTATGGACTCTGGTAAGTGCTAGGGGTTACTGAAAAGAATTTAATAACTTCCAAGCAAAAACGGCTCGAGAAAAATATTGATCATCATCATACTTATTTATAAGTGATTAAATGAAAGTTTGAATTTCTGTATTCTCATCAAAGTGCTGAAGAGCTACCACGTTATACAAGGGAAATCCAACATGCAAGGATGTTTAGAGTTTCCTAGCCTAGTAGAGCTAAGCCATCTATCTACTTGACCTTCATAAAGAAGTGTCGTTAAGTCTAGGGATCATAATAAATGATGCCCGAAGACAAATGTTAACAAGTATTTTAATACTATGTATTTTATACATAGTATGTATAAATAATTTATTATCGCTAATTATATAATTGAATAAAGAAAGAAGAGAAGCTCCATTAATTATTATTTACTATTAAAGAATTAATAAATAGTGAAATATCTATGAAAGACCGACTAGGAACTAGGTAATAGTTCCTAGGTTAAAAATTGAAAATTACCCTAGTAATTTAATAAAAGGGTCAAATCAAGAAATTAAGGATTTCCTGATTTAACTGCCCCTTTGACTCAAAAGTTTTCCTATAAAGACTCAAGCCAAGAAAAGGCTTGGGGTTCTGATTTTTTTTATCTAGGGGAATTATTATTCTACCTGTTTTTGCTCTCAAGTGTTTTCTTGGAGAACTTCTCCTAAAATTGAATGAGGATTCATTCAAAACTTATTACCAGATAGGAAACCCTACCTTAGGAGCTCTAAGCTACTTGCATGTTGGAGTCCAACTCGGGGGGATCCAGATTTAAACCAGGAATGGTTTCGGGTCATGGTTGGGTGGAACATGGTAGTTCCCAAGTGATTTGGTCATCAAACAGAGGTCAAATCTGCATTGAATTATTAATGCTGGTTATTTAAGTGTGCAGGTGCAGCTATTGACAAAGCTTCAAATTCAGGTATGAAACCCTAGAAAGCCTATTCTACTTTATTCCCTAAAGATTCATTACTGCTTATGTTAAATAATGGCTGCAATGTAATTTCTAACCCTAAGGGTTAAGTTTTAAGGTTAACAATCTGCTAGGGTTTGTAATTACAATTTACTAATCTTATGTTGGAGAAGTTTTATTATATGTTGTTTATGATCAGGATGGTATCCTTCATAAATGTTACTGTATTAACTAGGTATTGATTTTTAGTATTATGTTTATAGTGTGTTCTCTGTATTTAATACTCTGTGGACATATTTTGTTTGTCAGCAGAGGCTTGCCCTAGAATTTTAAATAAACTAGTTCAGTAATAATTAATTACAATATTATTTATGCTAAACTATACATGTTTATATTTTAAATTAGATTTACTAAGAACCAAGTTCATATAATAAGCAAGCTAAACAAGTTATCAAAGACCTTCCAAGGTCTGGTCCATATAATCATATAAAACCAAAATACTTTACATAACTGAATCAATCATTAAATTTAATCAGAGGGATATCATGACCATCCATGTGCTCCTCATCAAGACTCTGCCCTAAAATATACAGTCTTAACATCTATATTAAAATACGATATATCACATGTATTATATCTTTAAAGTTCCCATATAATATCCATCATAAACATCCACCTAAACTTTTACCAGGTAACAAATCATCTAACTCTCTATTTTTAAATAGAGGTCGTGGTATCGACCCTCATGGGTTATAACTTCAATTCATAAACAAAATTTAAAAAAAACTCCACAATAAGAACATTAACATAAATCATCACCATAATCAAAACGCATAATAGAATCCATAGAGTAAATACCAAATACCATTTCTATTATTTCTTATAAAATATTTCACAGTTTGAAATCGCCCTGGCCCAAATCGACGAAGGTCGTATACCAAGTCACCGGCCACAGCCAAATTTTCCAAATCTAACCACACAGTATTAATCACACAAGACATGATATACTCTAATCATTTGGTCTATGTTCCACCAACACATCGAATGCCTTTTAAATAATGATTCGAGCAAGTATCAATCCTTTTTTAAAACCCATTGTTTATATCGCTACATAGGCCATGATTCATACCAATTGCCATATAATTAAAATTCCTATGCTAGCAAAGAGGCCGTAAGACTCTAGCTATGGCACAGCCTCGGCCACTAAACATTTTAATACACAGTTCGATAATTATAACCCTACTGTAAGCGTTGGCCACCAGGGTTCCCAACCCATGGTTTTTCCGACAACCCCAATTACATAAGAACCAAATAACTGTAATCAAATAAACTACAAGCTATCGCAGCACTGTGGGAAGGCTCATGCCATTTATGACATGGCCTTTACCCATGTTGTCGAATTATTACATTAACCAAGTTAATCAATAGCAGTTACACATAGAGCATCCAATAAGGCGTATGCCTCTGTTTTCAAAACCCCAACCCCATTTTAAATATAGAGCTAAATAAAAACGCAGAAGCAAATCACATACACCACATATCAAGTTAACCATTACATTTATAAAACAATTATTTATATATATTTACATAGATATTCCAATGTCTGTACACAGTTTCCATTAAAGGCCGAGAACAAGGTTTTACACAGGCATGCCAATAGGCTATGGCACCATTGCAAGCAATGGTGTAGCCCATGGCTATAAACGCCCAAAACCAAAACATTAACGATTTACATAACTGAAAGAAAATTACACAGAGCCGAATGGCCTAGGAAATTATTCATGGCTGAATTCCCCAACATTAAAAAGAAACCAAGTCCGTATTCATAAGCCCGAAGGCGAAATCGATTTTGCTACAACATCCAAACCCCAACCAAACAACCAATCCAAATGTATCTCTACCACAGGATTGAAGGGTGACAAGCATAATCTTGATTAGTAGGCTTACCATGGCCATGAATGCAATGCTTGGAGCCAACAGTTTTTTAGCCATGCTGCTCCTCCATTCCTTTCGGCACCTGTAGAAACAACCAAATGGGGATGAGGAGTATGCCATCCTATCAATTTGTAAACCAAATAATGTGTAGGCTTATAAATTCATGTGAGCATAGCTCACAATATGGAGGTCGCCTCCATGGTCATCCCTCTGCGCAAAGCCAAAACAACGAAACCCCAAGTGAAAATGCAATGCACATCCATTGTGAGCCAACCCTAAGGGGAAGGCTGTCACATTTTTCAACGAGCATTAAATGCACCAGGCTAGAGTCCATTAATGATTTATCAAACCCACTTCCATAGTCAAGCCTTATTACAAGGTATCGTTTAAAACCACCATCCATACCAACGCTTAAACCCTGGAAACGTATGGTTTATACCATATATCATGTCACCCCAAACTCTATATCAAACATTAACACATGACAAAGGTTGCGTAAGATAGAATTATGATAGTACATAGTCCTTTAGGATGCGCTAGTCCAAAGTTAAGAACCCTTTCTTAGGTATGTATGTAAGGTTTAGTCCATAGGTTAGAGCTTAGGGTTTTAATACCTTAGTCACAAAGTGTTTAGGCTTAAGCACCATGGAATATAAAGTATGTCATGATAAGCTCTATGACAATAAAATCCAAAGCTCTGCTCTCAAACCAATATAGTAACCTGTCAATAAAAGAACATAAGAGAACTTAATGGATATAGTAAAAATATACATAGCACGAAAGAGACATTAATGACATACAGGATAACAAATTTAAAACCATAATGAAGAAATTAATGTACAGGAAATTTTTCCAAAATAGCTAAATTGACGATAACGACACTTACCAAGTTTTAAAACCATGTCAATAGTCAACATAATAATTAGTAGGCGGTTATCGATGACCAAGGATGTCAACACACCTTAGATACGATCCCACCGCAAGTAATGAACTGCATAAGTAAAAGAGAGAGGTGCCTTAGTTCGATTGAACTAAGTAAGCCTGCGTAACCAAGTAATACCTTACCTCTTAGATCGTCATGGGATAACTACTCCGGCCACTCCACCACTTTATTCCCATCAACAAATTTCATTTAGTTTTCATTAAATAAACAAAGTACACATGTGCAAGAGTAAAACAATGAACTATACAATTCATTAATCCACAGATAGTAATAACTAAGATGTACAAATAGTTTAAATAACAGAATTAAGGCATAAGAAGTAAATGAACAAATAATCACTGAATGGATAAGAGATTAATAAGACAGTATGAGCAGTTTTTGAAGAGATCAAAAGTTTAAGTAGAACATGTAATTCCACATGAGTAATAACGATCCCCTTCAGGTAGCTTTCACTCGCCTTTAAATTTGTTTTTTCAATTTTTGGGGACATTACATTTTTATATATAGTCTCTTGCATGAGATATAGTTGAACATATAGCAATGCATTTTTTTTCTCATACTAAATATTAATGGCATGTGGGTTTCCAATATTTCAAAGGATATTAATGGCTAACCAACCTAGATCCATGTTATATCTATCTTTCAAGGGCCAAGAGGGATCACACAAGATGAAAAAAATCCTCATTTTTTCCCTCAAAATATTTTTCAAATGTATGGATGTGATTGCTCT
>LPNX010073134.1:199451-241131 GCA_001517045.1 Pseudotsuga menziesii | reverse complement strand
ATATATATATAGAGAGAGAGAGAGAGAGAGAGAGAGAGAGATTAGTTTTTAATATATGGTCATATTGGGCCATGGATTGTCTACAAGCTTGATGGCATAAGAGAATTATCCTTAACTTGGGGTTTGATATGTCCACCAACAATTGTGTTGAAATCCTAGATATATACCATGGTATTCACATTCATATATCCATGGAGATTAAAACTGTTTTAGTGCTTGTATATTTTCAATAGTCATTAGGTATGAAAAGAATAAAAACAATGTGAAAAATTCTCCTCTCTCCATAATGACCACATAATCAAAATAATTGTTGCATCCTTGAATTCCTTTCATTTTCTCCATGTTCTTAAATCCTACGGCTCACAGATAGACATTATGTAAAATATATGGGCTATGATAAATATAGTTTTATTGGGCATAAATGGGGGTTACCCCATCAATGTTGTTACTCGATGCATCTATATCATGCCAAAATTAGGAATGATATGCATTTGAGATCAAAGTATAAGTGGCACAATAAATTAATCAAGAAAGAATGATCCTTTATATCGTCGTCCCTTCATGTATTTCATTCATAGTCCTTCAAGTGCGATAGTGGAATCCATAATACCCATTTTTGACCCAACGATGTAATTAGGTATTTAATGATACAAAGGATAGAGGATGGGAAAAAATGGTCTAGTATGACCAAATATATTGTAAATATGTACACTTGTATATAATATAAATGTCCCTAACAACTAGAATGAGTGAGGACAAAGAAGAGATGGGGAGTTAAGATTTCACAAGTGGGGAAACTGATGGGCACCAAGGGGAGAGGACCTAGAAATTTATATGGCCTATATCATTAGCCTTACATGTCAACCTTTATTTAGAATTTAACTCGAGGTCCCTAAATCATTTTTATGAGGATTGGTTATTAATCACTACTTACTTACCATAAGTTGGGATCATTGATATAAAATGTGGAAATTCAGTCGACCGTGATTCATTCATTTAGTCCTTCATCATTCTTCCCAATCATGTTGGATAGTTGTTTTATAATACATCACAAGGAGAGAGGAAACCTTAGATTCATACCTTCCAATCCAAAATTTTCCATGGGTAATGGGTTTTGATGATTGTTGTTCCATTGTGGATGAAAACTTGGCCTAGAGATGAGAATCCTTGGAGTGCCAACATGGAGATTCCCTATCTAGAACGTGTTAAAGCACTAGAAGGGAACTAAGATAGAATGAGGACTTCATGTAGTGAAGCGTATCACATTTATTATGTTTTTTAAGCTAATGGGGATGATTGCTAGTTATTAGGATAAGTTGTAGAAGGGGTTTCATCACCAAAGGGTTCCATGCGTTGTGGATAGGTAGAAGATCTTGGAAACTCACCCTTATGGATTGATAACCTCATTTCATGGGTGAACTTAGCCATATAAAGGATAAGTGTGGCATCATGCCTAAGGTTGGGAGGAATGTCCACTTGAAACTAGTTGGAGAATTATTTCCATAAAGATAAGTGTTGAGTATGCATTTTTATAATTCTTTTATGGAATGATATTGATATTATGTATAGTTTTGTATTTAATTATTTTCCATATTGATCAATGTTGTGCATGGAATGAAATTATCATAGATATAGATGTGTGCATGGTACAATTCCTAATTGCAATTGTGGTTGAATAATTAAGATTATTCTAGCTGCTTGTGGTCATATAATTTATAGTCATCCATTGATAATAATGTTTGAATAATTAGGGGAAATAATTAGAGGTGAAATTAAGGTGTCACATATCCTTAATAATCGGTGAAGGTTAATGGGTACATTAAAAAGTGGTATTAGAGATCCATATTTCAACACTAGGGATAATTGGTCCATAAATCAGTTTCCATGGTGAACTATTAGATGTCAAGTGTTTGGAAAAAAACATGAATGAGAAAAATGTAGCTCATGGGTCCCTTGTTTGTTAAAAAATTAAGGAGAAGAACCGTACCATTTTGGAATTGATACAAAGTGAGAGAAATGGAATATAGATTTCTTGGCCCTAGGAAAAGATGAGAGAAGATCAACGGAAGTTTTCTTGAAAAGATGAAGATTTTGGTCGCAAGACAAGAAAATACTGCAATGAAAGGAGCTGCAATAAAAGAGGAAGAAAGAAGGTCGACAAGAGGAGTTAGACCTATTTTTGGTAAAGAGTTAGTTAGACTAATAGTTTACTTTTGGGAAATAAAGCATGATTGTAATTTTGGATGATAGTGCCTATTTTTAGATGTAATGGGATGGATTAAACTAGTAAGACACCCCATAAACTAACGGTTGAAAATCATTCTACGGGTAAAGCAAGAAGTTGTAATATCCTATAAAGTCAATCCAAACTATGTGTGGATGAAATAGTACATAACAAAGAAGACAGGGAAAGAAAGCAGACTTAACAGAGAATAGATAATAGAGAAGATAAACAGAAAAAGAGAGAGATACATAAACCAGAGAGCATGAGATAAGAAAAGAACATATGATTTGTAAAGAAGATCAAAAGAATAAGTCTGCAAGTGGAGTGTGCATACCAAAGTTGTTAAGTAATTTCTCGTGCCAGATAAATAGAATCTTTGTGGTTTTTCCCGGATGGGTTTCCATGTTAAACCTTTTGTAATTTGTGTTTCTTTGATATCTGTGTTTATGTTGAGTTCATATATTCTTTGAATGAGATGATATGAATGTGTTAATCTATGAACTTATCTATATATGCCACACATCTAATGTTATGATCATATGGAATAATAGTTAATGTGTGTTAATGCTTTATGTTACATATTGTTATATATGTCAACGAATCAATACTAGGATATATTCTTGAATGAATATATGAGATAGAATTGTATTCCCTAGTTTTGGTTGAGTGACTTGATAATGTTGTAATAAGGAAATCCCCCTCAGAATTCCAAAACCCGATCCTGGTAGTTCCCAATAGATATCTCAGGTGAGACCTCATGTACGTCATAGGTGTTGCCGACATAGATATCCTATGATGGGTCGATATCTTGGGTTTTGTTGATGAATAAATATTTTGAACCTAGGTCGATAGAAAACATGCCAACAAATGGTTTCGTTGTAGGGAGTGTGAAACATCTTAACGCAGATATGTTTTGGCACACGACTGTTAGTTTTTGTATCATTAAGCTAGAATAACATTAGGATATTTAACTGAGCAAATAACAAGCACATCAATCAAACACAAGAGACAAGGAACACAGTGTTTATCCTCGGGGAAACCATAAATGGTGAAAACCCCGAAACTTCCTCAGAGATAGAATCAGCACCAAAAGTAGAACCCGAAAACATAAAGATGATCTCCACAGCTTCTGTCTCTCTCTCTCACTTGAGAGAAATTCTCCTATCTCAATCATGCGCCCCAATGAGTGAGTGTGTGTATGTTATAAATAGAGAGTCTCACTCTCTGTTTATATTGTTGCGTTCACTTAACCTTTAACTCTGTTACATAGGCTCAAGTAATCCTAACTCAGTTATGTAGGATCGAGTAACCACAATTGGGGTACTAAAGGATCAACTTACATTAACTCACCTAGGGATTAATTCTCTAGGAGAGTCTAATAACCCAAGGGCCCCACAACTATGGGGACTTTAACCCTTGACCAATAGGAGGGTTACCCATAATGACTTGACATGACTTGTTACATTATTGAAACTTCCCGATAATACCATCAGGGTATGACATGACTCAAATATATTGCAGACACATCCCGGAATAAACATCGGGGTACAATACATAATATATACAGATGAATACATTCTGAAGTTACAAATACATCAACACTCCCTCTTAACTAGGAAGGTATTCTCTCGACACAATATATTAGCACAAGTCTTATTCTTTGTATCATTTGGATCATCATCAAGTCATATTTGTCTTCAAGTCATCTTCATCTTCAATTCATCTTTATTTTAAAGTCATCTTCATCTTCAAGTCATCTTTATCTTCAGGTCATCTTCATTTTCAAGTCATCTTCATCATCGGATCTGGATCATCACTCGATCTAGATCATCTTCACTGGATCTAGATCATCATCACTCGATCTGTATCATCATCATTGGATATGGATCATCACTCGATCTGGATCATCACTGCTAGATAATCATCACTGGATCTGGATCATCACTGGGTCATCATCACAGGTGCTATCTCTTGATTCTTCTCATCATAGGAATCTCTACAAAGCTAGCACTTTTTCATGCTGGATGTACATCTACAGAGCCAGTCCTTTTTCATATTGGATGTATCATCACACAAAGCTAGTCCTTTTTCATACTAGATGTGGAATCCACTCAGAGCTAGTCCTTTTTCATACTAGATGAGTCTTCAAAGAGCCAGTCCTTTTTCATACTAGGTGTGGGATCCACCCAGAGCTAGTCCTTTTTCATACTAGATGAGTCTTCACAGAGCCAGTCCTTTTTCATACTGGGTGTGGCATCCACACAGAGCTAGTCCTTTTTCATACTAAATGAGTCTTCACAGAGCCAGTCCATTTTCATACTGGATGTGGGATCCACACAGAGCTAGTCCTTTTTCATACTAGATGTGTCTTCACAAAGCCATCCCTTTTCAAGTTGGATGTGGAACCTACATAGAGCTAGTCCTTTTTCACACTAGATGTGTCTTCACAGAGCCATCCCTTTTTCATGTTGGATGTGGGATCATCACATACATTTGACAATGTAAGGAACCAATCCTCTCACCATGTCGAAAGGGCACAACACTTATATCTGACCATGGAAGGAACCAATCCTCTCACCATGTCAAAAAGGCACAACACATATATCTAACCATGGAAGGAACCAATCCTCTCACCATGTCAGAAGGTCTTATGAAATCATCCCTTCCCTTTGGAGGGAACCTCGATCTAGAGAACACCAAGCTTCTCCCTGAAGTACTCAAACTTCACTCTGGCCATTTCTAGCATAGAATCACATTAGGGCTGATTACGTCCAAGGATAACCTGCAAGCTTCGCCAGGACCTATTACATCTGAGGACAACCTACATGACCATTTACGTCTGAGCAACCTACAAGCTTCGCCAGGATTTATGCTCAGACCACCTGTCTCACCATCTATGCTAGAACTCCCTCTTTCAAGAGATCTTGATCTGTATCATAAATTGGAGCTTCACTGCTCCTCTCTGCATCATACAAAAAATGCAAGTCAGATCAAACAAATCAAATAGTAGTTTTCAAGAGAAACATACTACCTCCAAAATAGCAAGTGGAAACATCTTTTTCCTCGGCTGTACTCAGCGCCATGCAGGACTCCATCCTTCCAACCAAGAGATCACACATGATCTCATACTGAAGAAACACCCCCAAAGTGCTCTTCCTATCAATGGAACTGCCTGCCTAATACGAATCCACATAACCCTCCAGGTTAATCTTCGTATCATACTTGCAACCATCAAGTGAACATGTCTCAATGTGTTCACAACAAAGTAAGTATCTGGTCTCATATCTGTCAGGTAAATTAATGAACAAATCATTTGACGATACATTGTGGCATCAACTGATTCAGATGAAGCAACACTCAATAGCTTTAGGTTCAATGCCATAGGTGTGGTCATGGCCTTGTAGTCCATCATCCCAAGCCTCTTTAGGATCTCTATTGCATACTTCCCTTGTCCACACCTCCATGCCTAGAAAATAGTGCATTGACACATAACAGGAGCATCACTGGTCTTCTGCCTTCAACCTTGAATCAAAGGTTGGAATCCACTTTACTCTCAGTAAAGCCTAGATTCATCAGTAATCTGTCCATCCTGTCGTACCATGTCGAACCTTAGGATCTTCTGCAGTCACTCCCTCTGAAGCATCATACTCTATGCATTGAAACATTATGTACTGGAGTGACACTGGATACCAAGGTCCTCTATCTTGAACTTTTTCAAAAGTTCTTCTCACACCCATATCTGAGCTTGTCATCCTCTATCAACCTTGTAGAAAAGGTTCAGATCTTCATCAAGATCCTCATATATGTGTTATCCCATGGGTGTCTTCTGAGCTTGTACAAATCCTTCTTTCATTTGCACACATGATTATGTATGTCATATGACTTCTAGTGGCTGCAAATGTCTCTTCATAGTATATGCCTTCTTTTCATGAGAAGCCTCGTGCTACGAATCTTGCCTTGTATCCCACGATGTTTCCATCTACTGCATTATGGAACTACGAACTTTCCTTCATGTATCAATACTGCATCTTTAGAAATCATTCTTCTTGAACTAATCTTCCCTTTGTCATTCGTCATATTATTTTTCAGTTTGAAATGTCGTCACTTGTTCTTCAGAACAAGTCTCATCCTTCTTTTCTTGTAGCTGATTATGTATGCGATCTTTCCCATCGCATGCATATTAGTAGTATACTGTCATTAATGCAAACATTCTATCATGCATAATACATTAACTGAATATAAACAAATGCATAATAAAAACAATATCATGAAATGACAATTGAATACTTATCTTTATTTGTTTTGTGGGTTGACTCCTTCTTGAGCCTTAAGCTTCATCGTCTTCTTTATTCATAATAGCTTCATTTCTTATCCAAATGATAAGGTGGATAAGAGGTTCTTCAAGAGTTGAGTTCTTCATATTCCTCATTGGTTGAGGGATGTTCTTTGGATGGTGATAACTTGATCTTCAGTTGTTCCCATCTTCTCTTATCTTATTATGTGTTCTCTTCCCAGATTCTGCTGAAAGTAATCACTTCCTTCTGGCACACATTCCTCGCATGAATGAATCCCATGATCCTAGGAGGCCATTCAAGGTGGATATCACCACTTCTGCATTCTCCACTTCTTCTTCTACAACTACAAGTTGTTCTTTTATTTGAGAGACCCTTGTAAAGTATGACTGCATGGTCTCTGCATTCTAGATCTTCACATTCTTCAATTGGTTTCTTAAGGTCATATTCCGATTTATGTTCTTCCCTTCAAATATCTCGGTCCAGGAATCAAACATATTCTGTGTCTTTAGGAAAGACACTTGTGGTACAAGTTGATTCGTGATTGAATCAACAATGATCTTCTTGGCCTTGACCAATTTCTTCTTGTGTAAGGCTTCTAGCCTCATCTCCCTCTGAAACTGGAACCTCTCTACTCATGTAGGTGTCCAATTCATTTTCTTCAGAGAGATCATATACTTCCATGCATGGAATTTATAAAATTCACCAATATTATCATCAAGATGATGTGATAGATCACTTTGAAATAAGAACCTCAAATGAAAATAGTAGAAGAATAGATCTTACCGATTTGAGGTGTCCGCCCTGGTTCCGAAGCTGGTTGATCTAGAGTTTGTCAGAGAAAATACTAATTTTCAAAACTTGGAATATTTCATATCTGATTGGATAGAATGATATATCTCTTCAAATGGAGCTATCCAGTGTACTCCTTTTCTGAAACCAGTGGAGGGAAGCTCCCGGAACAGGAAGCCCTAGTTTTCCACTTTTTTCTGCAGATATGCCTGTTACTATTTTTGTGATATATCTGAAATTACTACTCCTATGTGTCTAAAATATCACACTAAGGTAACCTCACATGTCTTTGATCTAAAACCATAGGTTTCATTAGAATTGGTTTCACCAATTGGGATTTACTATCCTTTTCCCAAGGTGACCTGTTACAAAACTATTCAGAACAGTGAAGTTGTACGGACTGCCACGTGTCACTGTTTAATTTTCTGGGTATGAAATTTGGACCACAAAAATGACAATCCGTGTCCTTTCTAGAACAGCTTTATGAATTCCATTTGTACCTCTGTATCCTAATCTGTATCAATTATCCCTAGGTGTCATGTTTAGGGATGAATTCTGGAAGAGGTTGGAACCCTAACTTCGAGGGATCATATCTCCCAGAATATAGTGAATCAGAGGCTGAATTGTGGACACCCTGTTCATGAGGATTTTATCTTTGGCCCCTGCAATGTTCAGCTCCTAATCCTTTTCCAATCTCAGGATATAGATAATGTACCAAAACCTATCAGTTTTAGTATTTAGGGTTTTTCTAGCTTGGGGTCAAACTAGGGTTTGACTTTCTCAGAGTTTCACCCAACCAAATTTCTTGAACCAGGTCTCTAAACTTCAATTTTTATGAGGATAAATATCCTATGCCAGGCTCACTCAAAAATTCCTCTTCTATATAAAGCCCTAATTTTCGCATCGAAAACTAAAAATGCTCGGAATTGAATTCCTCTTCGATAGAAAGATGAGCCCTTCAATGGAGAGTCATCCTAGCATACTTTTGATGATGGATTGCTGAGAGAGACCCAAAAATTAAGAAGCCCTATACTTTGTAGCTGCACAATGCCTTCTTCTTAGATTAGTTCTGATACCATGTTAGTTTTTCTATCATTAAGCTAGCATAACATTAGGATTTTTAACTGAGAAAATAACAAGCACAGCAATCAAACACAAGAGACAATGAACATAGTGTTTATCCTCAGGGAAACCATAAATGGTGAAAACTCCGCAACTTCCTCAGAGATAGAATCAACACCAAAAGTAGAACCCAAAAACATAAATATGATCTCCACAACTTTTGTCTCTCTCTCTCACTTGAGAGAACTTCTCCTCTCTCACTCATGCGCCCCAATGAGTGAGTGTGTGTATGTTATAAATAGAGAGTCTCACTCTCTATTTATATTGTTTTGTTCACTTAACCTTTAACTCTACTACGTAGGCTCAAGTAATCCTAACTCAATTATGTACGCTTGAGTAACCACAACTGGGGTACTAATGACCCGACTTACATTAACTCACCTAGGGATGACTTCTCTAGGAGAGTATAATAACCCAAGGGCCCCACAATTGCGGGGACTTTAACCCTTGACCAATAGGAGGGTTACCCACAATGACTTGACATGACTTGTTACATTATAGAAACTTCCTGATAGGAACATTGGGGTATGACATGACTCAAATATATTACAGACACATCCCAAAATAAACATCAGGGTACAATACATAAGATATATAGATGAATACATTCTGAAGTTACAAATACATCAACAATGACCAAACCTGAAATTTAAGATTAGGTTGATTATAAAGAACTAGAGTTTACAAGAGAATAAATTAAAGGATCAGGACTGAGCTCAACAAAATGGTTGTAACAATACCTTTACACATACATTCATGAGATTTTATTTAGTGAATTTTCCATTTTATTGCATGAGTGGTTTTTGAAGTTAGAGACCCAGAAGAAAAAATTTCAGGGTAGAGAACCTACAGAGTGGAGTCCTCAGTTGATCCAGCGGTTGAAAAAAGTTAGTAGTATTATATCTAAGTATTTTTACTTCTAGGTTGATATTAATTTATCACAGAAATTGTAATTGACATGATAAAGTCCTATAGAAAAATAGAAAGATAACTCTCCCAAGAACCAAGAGGTCGTTGCCTGAAATCTTTGAAGTTTTGGATAAATATGTTGGTATGTGAAAAAGGAATCCTTAGAATGCATTCCAAAGTGTAAATACTTATGCGCAGAGAACTGGGGAAATGTCATAAGAAATATTGACCAGAATGGACGAGAATAAACTAAGATGTTTCTTGTTGATAGTGAGACTAAGAAAGAAGGTGGTCACATAAGAAGTCAAATAATATTTTAGTGAAGAAAGAGAAGAAGGACTATGAACCAGAGAAGAAGTTATAGCGGAACAAAAAGAAGGGACTATGGATTAGCACCAAATCTCAACGGAGAGTCTTGCAACGAAGAAGAATAATATCTATTGATATCTAAATAAGAAGTGGTGCCAGCTTCAAATAAATATTACAGAATACCCATGACACCACGTACATCTACAGAACCTAAGGCAAGGTCTAGAAACACATCACCCAGTGGTTTTGTCAATCATAATAACAGTAATAGAAAAAAGTAGTCAAGAAACTCCCATTGGTAGAACCTTTAATTCAACAATACCAAGAGTAAATAGAATGGCTAGAAATAATATAAGTTGTCAATCTTCAATGGAAATGGGTTGGAGGACCCTGACCAACATTGGTTCCTATGTGAAGTTGTATGGACAATGTAACATGTCCAAGATGATGCCATAAATAAATCCCATATAATCACAACCTTTATAGGTTGTGCATTGGACAGGTATATGAAATTCTCTGTGATTCTAGCAAGAATCCCTCAGAATACATTAGATCAAATACATATGGGATTGATAGATGAGTTTAAGAATCCTAAATCTGATTCGCAGTGCATTACAAAAATAAAAGAGATTAGGAAGTTTCTTATGGAGTCTTTTTGGGACTTCGTAACAAATATAAATGTTATAAATATTAACATTTAATACTAAGTAGGTTAATTAGGGTAATTAATTAATTACTCAAGAGGTGACTTGAAAAGTCACCCACCTTACCACTTAGGGAATAAAATACCCGACATTAATTCTTGTAAAACATATCTTTTTATCTATCCAATTATCAATATATATTTGTCCTAATTATGGCTTATCGAATATTATAGGTGTTTTGGTAATATTGATTGTGTGAAGTGAATAAGTATTATTTTCATTTGGTATGAGAGCTAGTTTGTGATCCAGGCCTTTGGACATATCATTATTTTTAATCATAATCCTAGGGAGTCCCTAAATTTATGGTCTTTGACCAAGTAAAAAAATAAAATAAAGTAAAAATAAAAAATAAAAAGGAAGAAGTAAAAAAAAAAAGAGAAGAAGAAGGAAGATTGCCATAAAAAAAGGAAGGTAAAAAAAAAAGAGTAAAACCACAAGTGGTTTCTCCACCCACGGGTTTGTTTTAATAAGTGGTTTTTTAATTCTAAGGTTTAAACCCTAATTCCCACCCCATTCATAAAAATATATATACTATATTCTTACTTTTAAATAATAATTGGTAATATATTATATTTGTTATTATTAAATTTTTAATAATAATAGTAATTAATAATAATAATAATAATAATAATAATGACATAATAATTATTATTTAATCATTGTGTTATTTACAATTATTACTATACAAAAAGGAAATCGAATCAAAGAATATATTAAAACAGCAGAAATGAAGTCTTGGAAGATATTAAAAAAATTATGGATCTAGGTCACTCACAATTGCAATCATAGTTACGAACAGTATCGTCCCAGCTAAAAATGTGTGTTTCGAACAGTATTCTACAACTCCAGATCGACAATCAGAAACAAAGTAATGATTTTCAAAAAGAACATATTACTACCTCAAAATTACGAATTCGATCATTGGAATAAAGTAGAGAAAAACTCACAAAAAAATTATCAGATAACGACGAGAAAATATCACATCTGGAAGGTATCATTCAACAACTTGAAGACCAGATAAAAAAACTAAACAAAGTCAGAGAATGTACGTATGTAAACAGCATCGACTTAAAAGAGGAAATTAGTCATCTAAGGAAATTCTTCATGGACAAGGAAGACAAATTTACACAACTACATGAAAAGAAATTAGGAAACAGAGTTATGTCATCGTCAACAGCAAAAAGAAAAACTCTAGCCGCAATATGAGGACAGTAAGAAGACACATACGTTGGAACTAAAAAAATTCAACAAGGTGTTATCAAGCAATACCAAAGAGATTTCTCGACTATGAAATCATAACAAAATAATGATTACAAAGATCAACGCGATCTGAATGCGAGGAAAACCAGATGGTTGGCTATCCTAAGAGAGTATCACTTTGAATTAAAGCATATTAATTGGAAAGAGAACAAAGTTGTCGATGTTTTGAGTCGATGAAATTGTATGATATATGAGGTGACCTTGAGTCAAACTGATGCAAATTTGCATGAGAAGATTAGAACGGCCAACAAGGTTGACCCGTTCTATCTGGAAATACTCAAGAAAGTCCAAGAGGACCGGTTGTTTCAACAACAGAAGGAATACAAGGTGGATGACTCCATACTACTATGGTTCAAGGATAGATTGTATGTTCTAGATGGAGGGGACATTCGGTCCAGCATCCGCAATATTCCTAATATAATTTCATAGGGAACCCTACTCAGGGCACTCGGGATATCAAAAGATGATATCTACTGTTAAGAGACACTTTTTCTGGCCCAAGTTAAAGGCTAACATTGCAATGTTTATTACGAAATGTCAGGAATGCAACTAGTTAAAGCTGAGCACCAACATCCTTCAGGATTGATACAACCATTTCCCATTCCAGAATGGAAGTGGAAGGTTATCAGTATGGATTTTATTATTGGCTTACCATAAAGTAAGAAGCAAAATGATTCCATCTTCGTAGTCATTGACAAGCTGTCAAAGGTAGCACACTTCATCCCCATGAAATCGACCTACAAGGCCATGAACATTGCAAATATATTCCTAAAAGATATATTTAGATTGTGTGGGATACCCAAAGCAATTATCTCAAATTGAGATGTTAATTTTATAGGAAACTTTTGGAGATATTTATTCTCTGGATTAGAAATGCAGTTGAACTTTAGCACTACCTATCACCCACAGACGGACGGGCAGACTAAAAAAGTAAACCAAATTGTTGAAGACATGCTTCGAATGTATGTCATGAACAACCCCACCAAGTGGGAGGATTATCTGCACCTTGCAGAGTTTGCACATAACAACGTGTATCAGGATTCTTCCAAGATGAGTCCCTTCGAGGTACTCTATGGACGAAAGTGTAGGACCCCAGTTACTTGGGACAGTCTGGTGGATCAGCTCATGTTAGGGCCTGACCTGTTATTGGACTTGGAATAGTTAGTTACCAAGGTTTAGGGAAACCTTAAAGAGGCACAAGACCGTCAGAAAAGTTAAGCAGATAAGAAAACAAAATATAAAGACTATCAAGTAGGTGAGCATGTCCACTTTAAATTGAAAGAAAAATGGCGCTTGTTGAGGTTGGGTAGGTGTGGTAAGTCAGCACCTAGATTTTGTGGACCTTTTGAAATTCTGGCCAAGAAAGGACCAGTGGCTTATGAACTAGCATTACTTGTGCACATAAGAGTTCATAATGTTTTCCATGCATCTTTATTAAAGAAATATGTTAATGACACTAAGCATACCATTGATTGGTCATTATTACAGGTGGAACCTGAGGGGGAATTTTCCCCTTAGCCTTTTCATATATTGGACAAGAGAGAAGTGCAGCTTCGGAAATGCACTGGAGTTCAATTGAAAGAGCAGTGGAAGCATTTTGAGGTAGATGAGGCTACTTGGGAGAATTCGGCCACCATGAGAAAGGCTTACCCTACCTTGTTTCATGATATCATTTAGAGTCCCTAGAACACCAAGGACGGTGTTGTACTAAGCAGGGAGGGAGGTAATATCCCAAATTTTGAACCTACCTTTTATAGGCATGAGCCTATTGATCATGATGATTATATTGATGTTTTATTTTTCGGTCGAAGACCCCACTGCATATGAACATGATGATTTTTTTTGTATATTGGGCGTAAGCCAATTGTTGATGATATATAGGCATATATATGTTTTTTGTTGGGCGTGGACCCTGAAGCACATGATTGATGAAATGTTTTGTGTTGGGTGTGGACCTTAAAGCACATAATTGATGAGACTCATTTGTGTTGAGTGAGAGGCTCTGGAGCACCTGAGTACTTACATTTTTGTTGAGCATAAAGCTCCGGAACACATGAAAATATAATTGGAAATGTTGGGCATAAGCTCTGGAGCATTCCATGATTGATGTTGAGCATAAGCTTTGGAGCATCGGATCTTTGGCCATTGTATCCCTAGGTGTATCGTACAAGTACATCCTAGCATTTAGTGTTGAGTGAAAGCTCTGGAATTTCACTATGTTTGTAACTCCCTACTATATGTGTTGATTATGGGCTCCGGTAAGCGCTAGGGTTAACTAAAAAAAATTTAATAACTTCCAAGCGAAAATGGCTCGAGAAAAATATTGATCATCATCATACTTATTTATAAGTGATCAAAGTACTGAAGAGCTACCACGTTATACGAGGGAAATCCAACATGCAAGGATGTTTAGAGTTGCCTAGCCTAGTAGACCTAAGCCATCTATCTACTTGACCTTCATAAAGAAGTGTCGTTAAGTCTAGGGATCATGATAAATGATGCCCGAAGACAAATGTTAACAAGTATTTTAATACTATGTATTTTATACATAGTATGTATAAATAATTTATTATCACTAATTATATAATTACGAACGTGGTAGTTCCCAAGTGATTAGGTCATCAAACAGAGGTTAGATCTGCATTGAATTGTTAATGCTAGTTATTTAAGTGTGCAGGTGTAGCTATTGACAAAACTTCAAATTCAGGTATGAAACCCTAGAAATCCTATTCTACTTTATTTCCTAAAGATTCATTACTGATTATATTAAGTAATGGCTGCAACATAATTTCTAACCCTAAGGGTTAAGTTTTAAGGTTAACAATCTGTTAGGGTTTGTAATTACAATTTACTAATCTTATGCTGGAGAAGTTTTATTATATGTTGTTTATGATCAGGGTCGTATCCTTCATAAATATTATTGTATTAACTAGGTATTGATTTTTAGTATTATGTTTATACTGTGTTCTATGTATTTAATACTCTGCAGACATATTTCATTTGTCAGCATAGGCTTGCCATAGAATTTTAAATAAACTAGTTCACTAATAATTGATTTCGCTACAACATCCAAACCCCAACCAAACAACCAATCGAAATGTATCTCTGCCATAGGATTGAAGGGTGACAAACATAAGCTTGATTAGCAGGCTTACCATGGCCATGAATTCAATGCTTGGAGCCAACAGTGTCTTAGCCACGCTACTCCTCCATTCCTTTCAGCACCTGCAAGAAACAACCAAATGGGGATGAGGAGTATGCCATCCTATCAAACTGTAAACCAAATAATGTGCAGGCTTATAAATTCATGGGAGCATACCTCACAACATGGAGGTCTCCTCCATGGTCATCCCTCTGCGCATAGCCAAAACAACAAAACCCTAAGTGACAATGCAATGCACATCCATTGTGAGCCAAGCCTAAGGGGAACGCTGTCACATTTTTCAACAAGCACTTACTGCACTAGGATAGAGTCCATTAACGATTTATCAAACCCACTTCCATAGTCAAGCCTTATTACAAGGTATCATTTAAAACCACCATCCATACCAACGCTTAAACCTTGGAAACGTATGGTTTATACCATATATCATGTCACCCCAAACTCTATATCAAACATTAGCACATGACAAAGGTTGCTTAGGATAGAATTATGATAGTACATAGTCCTTTAGGATGCGCTGGTCCAAAGCTAAGAACTCTTGCTTAGGTATGTAGATAAGGTTTAGTCCGTAGGTTTAGAGCTTAGGGTTTTAGTACCTTAGTCACAAAGTGTTTAGGCTTAAGCACCATGGCATACAAAGTATGTCATGATAACCTCTATGACAATAAAATCCAAAGCTCTGCTCTCAAACCAATATAGTAACCTGTCAATAAAATAACATAAAAGAAATTAATGAATATAGTAAAAATATACATAGCATGAAAGAGACACTAATGACATACAGGATAGCGAATTTAAAACCATAATGAAGAAATTAATGTACAGGAAATTTTGCCAAAATAGCTAAATTGACGATAATGACACTTACCAAGTTTTAAAACCATGTCAATAGGAAACGTAATAATTAGCAGGCGGTTATCGACAAACAAGGCTATCAACACACTTTACATCCGATCCCATCGCAAGTAATGAACTGCATAAGTAAAAGAGAGAGGTGCCTTAGTTCGATTGAACTAAGTAAGCCTATGTAACCAAGTAATACCTTACCTCTCAGATCGTCATTGGAGAACTAGTCCCACCACTCCACCACTTTATTCCCATCAACAAAGTTAATTTAGTTTTCATTAAATAAACAAAGTAGACATGTGCAAGAGTAAAACAATGAACTATACAATTCATTAATCCACCGACAGTAAGAACTAAGATGTACAAATAGTTTAAATAATAGAATTAAGGCATAAGAAGTAAATGAACAAATAATCACTAAATGGATAAGAGATTAATAAGACAGTATGAGCAATTTCTGAAGAGATCGAAAGTTTAAGTAGAACATGTAATTCCACATGATTAATAATGATCCGCTTCGAGTAGTATTTACTAGCCTATAATTTTTTTTTTCAATTTTTGGGGACATTACATTTTTATATATAGTCCCTTGCATGAGATATGGTTCAACATATAGCAATGTTTTTTTTTTTGCATAGTAAATATTAATGGTGTGTGGGTTTACAATATTTGAAAGGATATTAATGGCTAACCAACCTAGATCCATGTTATATCTATCTATCAAGGGGCAAGAGGGATCACACAAGATGAAAAAAATCCTCATTGTTTCCCTCAAAATACTTTTCAAATATATGGATGTGATTGCTCTAAGTGCTTGATAGATCCAAACTTAATTTATGGATCTAAAATAATATATATATATATATATATATATATATATATATAGAGAGAGAGAGAGAGAGAGAGAGAGAGAGAAATTAGTTTTTAATATATGGTCATATTGGGCCATGGATTGTCTGCAACCTTAATGGAATAAGAGAATTATCCTTACCTTGGGGTTTGATATGTCCACCAACAATTGTGTTTAAATCCTAGATGTATACCATGGTATTCACATTCATATATCCATGGAGATTAAAACTGTTTTAGTCCTTGTATATTTTCAATAGTCATTAGATATGAAAAGAATAAAAAAATGTGAAAAATTCTCCTCTCTCCATAATAACCACATAATCAAAAGACTCGTTGCATCCTTGAATTCCTTTCATTTTGTCCATGTTCTTAAATCCTACGGCTCACAAATAGACATTGTGTAAAATATATGGGCTATGATAAATATAGTTTTATTGGGCATAAATGGGGGTTACCCCATCAATGTTGTTACTCGATGCATCTATATCATGCAAAAATTGGGAATGATATGCATTTGAGATCAAAGTATAAGTGGAACAATAAATTAATAAAGAAATAATGATCCTTTATATCGTCGTCCCTTCACGTATTTCATTCATAGTTCTTCAAGTGCGATAGTGGAATCCATAACACCCCTTTGTGACCCGACGATGTAATTAGGTATTTAATGATACAAAGGATAGAGGATGGGAAGAAATGGTCTAGGATGACCAAATATATTGTTAATATGTACATTTGAATATAATATAAATGTCCCTAACAACTATAATGAGTGAGGACAAAGAAGAGATGGGGGGTTAAGATTTCACAATTGGGGAAACTAATGGGGGCCAAGGGGAGAGGACCTAGAAAGTTATATGGCCTATATCATTAGCCTTACATCCCAACCTTGATTCAGAATTTAACTCAAGGTCCCTAAATCATTTTTATGAGGCTTGGTTATTAATCAATACTTACTTACCATAAGTTGGGATCATTGATATAAAATGTGGAAATTGAGTAGACCATGATTCATTCATTCAGTCCTTCATCATTCTTCCCCATCATGTTGGATAGTTGTTTTATACTACATCACAAGGAGAGAGGAAACCTTATATTTATACCTTCCAATCCAAAATTTTCCATGGGTAATGGGTTTCGATGACTGTTGTTCCATTGTGGATGAAAACTTGGCCTAGAGATGAGAATCCTTGGAGTCCCAACACGGATATTCCCTATCTAGAACATGTTAAAGCACTAGAAGGGAACTAATATAGAATGAGGACTTCATGTAGTGAAGCATATCACATTTCTTATGTTGTTTAAGCTAATGGGGGATGATTGCTAGTTATTAGGATAAGTTGTAGAAGGGGTTTCATCACCAAAGGGTTCCATGCATTGTGGATAGGTAGAAGATCTTGGAAACTCACCCTTATGGATTGATAACCTCATTTCATGGGTGAACTTAGCCATATAAAGGATAAGTGTGGCATCATGCCTAAGGTTGGGAGGAATGTCCACTTGAAACTAGTTGAAGAACTATTTCCATAAAGATAAGTGTTGAGTGTGCATTTTTATAATTCTTTTATGGAATGATATTGATATTATGTATTGTTTTGTATTTAATTATTTTCCATATTGATCAATGTTGTGCATGGAATGAAATTATTATAGATATAGATGTGTGCATGGCACAATTCCTAATTGCAATTGTGGTTGAATAATTTAGATTATTGTAGTTGCTTGTGGTCATAGAATTTATACTCATCCATTGATAATAATGTTCGAATAATTAGAGGAAATAATTAGAGGTGAAATTAAGGTGTCCCATATCCTTAATAATCGACGAATGTTAATGGGTACATTAAAAAGTGGTATTAGAGATCCATATTTCAACACTAGGGATAATTGGTCCATAAATCAGTTTCCATGGTGAACTAGTAGATGTCAAGTGTTTGGGAAAAAACTTGAATGAGAAAAATGTAGCTCATGGGTCCCTTGTTTGTTAAAAAATTAAGGAGAAGAACTGTACCATTTTGGAATTGATACAAAGTGAGAGAATTGGAATATAGATTTGTTGGCCCTAGGAAAAGATGAGAGAAGATCACTGGAATGTTTCACGAAAAGATGAAGATTCTGGTCAGAAGACAAGAAAATACTGCAATGAAAGGAGCCGCAATAAAAGAGGAAGAAAGAAGGTCGACACGAGGAGTTAGACCTATTTTTGGTAAAGAGTTAGTTAGAGTAATAGTTTACTTTTGGGAAATAAATCATGATTGTAATTTTGGATGATAGTGCCTATCTTTAGATGTAATGGGATGGATTAAATTAGTAAGACACCCCATCAACTAATGGTTGAGAATCATTCTATGGGTAAAGCAAGAAGTTGTAATATCCTATAAAGTCAATCCAAACTATGTGTGGATGACATAGGACATAACAAAGAAGACAGGGAAAGAAAGAGGACTTAACAAAGAAGAGATAATAGAGAAGATAAACAGAAAAATAGAGAGATACATAAACCAGAGAGCATGAGATAAGAAAAGAACATCTGAATTGTAAACAAGATCAAAAGAATAAGTCTGCAAGTGGAGTGTGAAGACGAAAGGTGTTAAATAATTTTACATGCCAGATAAATAGAATCTTTGTGGTTTTTCCCGAATGGGTTTCCACGTTAAACCTTTTGTAATTTGTGTTTCTTTGATATATGTGTTTATGTTTACTTCATATATTCTCTGAATGAGATGATATGAATGTGTCAATATATGAACTTATCTATATATGTCGCACATCTAACGTTATGGTCATATGGAATAATAGTTAATGTGTGTTAATCATTTATGTTACATACTGTTATATATGTCAATGAATCAATAGGATATATTATTGAATGGATATATGAGATAGAATTGTATTCCCCGGTTTTGGTCGAGTGACTTGATAATGTTGTAATAAGGAAATCCCCCTCAAAATTCCAAAACCCGGTCCTGGCAGTACCCAATAGATATCTCGGGTGAGACCTCATGTGCGTCGTAGGTGTTGACGACAAAGATCTCCTATGATGGGTCGATATCTTAGGTTTTGTTGACGAATAAAGAATCTGAAGCTAGGTCGACAGAAAACATGCCAACAAATGGTTTTGTTGTAGGGAGCGTGAAGCATCTTAACAGAGATATGTTTTGGCACATGACCAAACCCGAAATTCAAGATTGGGTTGATTATAAAGAACTAGAGTTTACAAGAGAATAAATTAAAGGATTAGGACTGAGCTCGATATAATGGTTGGAACAATACCTTTACATAGAAATTCATGAGATTTTATTTAGTGAATTTTCCATTTTATTGCATGAGTGGTTGTTGAAGTTAGAGACGCAGAAGAAAAAATTTCAGGGTAGAGAACCTACGGAGTGGAGTCCTCGGTTGATCTAGCAGTTGAAAAAAGTTAGTAGTAATATATCTAAGTATTTTTACTTCTGGGTTGATATTACTTTGGATAGATATATCATAGAAATTGTAATCGACATGATAAGGTCATATAGAAAAACAGAAAGATAATTATTCAAAGGACCCAGAGGTTTTTACCTGAAATCTTTGAAGTTTTGGATAAATATGTTGGTATGTGAAAAAGTAATCCTTAGAATGCATTCTGAAGACTAAATACTTATGCGCAGAGAACTGGGGAAATGTCGTAATAAATATTGAGTAGAATGGACGAGAACAAACTAAGATGTTTCCTGTTGATAGTGAGACTAAGAAAGAAGGTGGTCACATAAGAAGTCAAACAATATTTTAGTGAAGAAAGAGAAGAAGGACTACGAACCAGAGAAGAAGTTACAGCAGAACCAAAAGAAGGGACTACGGATTAGCACCAAATATCAATGGAAATTCTTGTGATGAAGAAGAATAATATCTATTGATATCTGAAGAAGAAGTGGTGCCAGCTTCAGATCAAGATTACAGAATACCCGTGACCCCGCGTACATCTACAAAACCTAAGGCAAGGTCTAAAAACACATCACCCAGTGGTTTTGTTAATCATAATAACAGTAATAGAAAAAAGTAGTCAAGAAAATCCCACTGGTAAAACCTTTAATTCAACAATACCAAGAGTAAATAGAATGGCTAGAAATGATATAAAGTTGTCGATATTTAGTGGAAATGGGTTGGAGGACCCTAAGTAGCATTGGTTCCTATGTGAAGTTGTATGGACAATGTAACAGGTCCAAGATGATGCCATAAAGAAATCCCATATAATCACAACCTTTATAGGTTGTGCGTTGGACTAGTATATGAAATTATCTGTGATTCTAGTAAGAATCCCTCAGAATACATTAGATCAAATATAGACCGGATTGATAGACAAGTTTAAGAATCCTAAATTTGATTCACAGTGCATTACAAAAATAAAAGAGATTAAAAAGTTTCCTACGGAGTCTTTTTGGGACTTTGTAACAAATATAAATGTTATAAATATTAACATTTAATACTAAGTAGGTTAATTAGGGTAATTAATTAATTACTCAAGAGGTGACTTGAAAATTCACCCCCTTACCACTTAGGGAATAAAATACCCGACATTAATTCGTGTCAAACATATCTTTTTATCTATCCAATTATCAATATATATTTGTCCTATTAATGGTGTATCGAATATTACAGGTGTTTTGGTAATATTGATTGTGTGAAGTGAATAAGTATTTGTTTCATGTGTTTTGGTAATATTGATTGTGTGAAGTGAATAAGTACTCGTTTCATTTGGTATCAGAGCTAGTTTGTGATCCGGGCCTTTGGAAATATCGTTATTTTTAATCATAATCCTAGGGAGTCCCTAAATTTATGGTCTTTGACCAAGTAAAAAAATAAAATAAAGTAAAAAGAAAAAATAAAAAGGAAGAAGTTAAAAAAAAAGAGAAGAAGAAGGAAGATTGCCATAAAAAAAGTAAGGTAAAAGAAAAGAGTAAAACCACAAGTGGTTTCTCCACCCATGGGTTTGTTTTAATAAGTGGTTTTTTAATTCTAAGGTTTAAACCTTAATTCCCACCCCATTCATAAAAAAATATATATCAATAATAAAATTTATTATTGTTATATATTTTTTCAAAAAAACCTTTCTACCCAATTCACAAAAAATATTATACTATATTATTATTTTTAAATAATAATTGGTAATATATTATATTTGTTATTATTAAATTTTTAATAATAATAGTAATTAATAATAATAATAATAATGGCTTAATAATTATTATTTAATAATTGTGTTATTTACAATTATTACTATACAAAAAGGAAATAGAATCAAAGAAGATATTAAAAGAGCAGAAATGAAGTCTTGGAAGATATTAAAAAAATTATGGATCCAGGTCACTCACAATTGCAATCACAGTTACGAATAGTTTCATCCCAGCTAAAAACGTGTGTTTGGAAAAATATTCGACAAGTCTAGATCGACAATCAGAAACAAAGTAATGATTTTCGATAAGAACAGATTACTACCTCAAAATTACGAATTTGATCATTGGAATATAGTAGAGAAAAAGTCACAAAAAAATTATTAGATAAGGACGAGAAAATATCACATCTGGAAGGTATCATTCAACAACTTGAAGACTAGATAAAAAAACTAAACAAATTCGGAGAATGTATGTATGTAAATAGTATCGACTTAAAAGAGGACATTAGTCATCTAAAGAAATTTATCATGGACAAGGAAGACAAATTTATGCAAGTATATGAAAAGAAATGAGGAAACAAAGTTATGTCATCATCAACAGCAAAAATAAAAACTCTAGCAGTAATATGATGACAGTAAGAAGACACATAAGTTGGAACTAACAAAATTCAACAAGGTGTTATCAAGCAATACCGAAGATATTTCTCAACTATGAAATCATAACAATCTACTGGAGAACCAAGAAGCACAAATCCAAGAAAATGCATCCAAAAATGAAATCAAGGAAGTGAATACGGTCCTCATTGCAGTCCAAAAGAAAGAAAAACAAACAACACATACACCTTACAAACATCCTAATTGTAATCATCATTTTGACCAAAGACAAGATCAAAACAATCACTCACAGAAGAATTATGTTGTGAGACGAAAATAACGACATGCTAAGCAACAATTGAAACGACCCATTCCACAAAATGATCTCAGAGCTCCAATAAAAGTAGATCTAGGATGGACCACAGCAAATACAATGCGACAATTCTCCTTGGGAATCCATAACTCATATCATATCATTTCATCAAGTGTCACAATTACAAAAAGGAAAGGATTCTGAGACGACAGTTCAAGGGAATTCAGACATTGTTGTCGATACAAGCTTTGAGGACAAAGCTTCCCTTAAGGGGAAGGAAATGTAACAAATATAAATGTTATAAATATTAAAATTTAATACCAAGTAGGTTAATTAGGGTAATTCATTAAGTACTCAATAGGTGACTTGAAAAGCCACTTCCCTTACCACTTAGGGTATAAAATACCTGACATTAATTCTTGTAAAACATATCTTTTTATCTATCCAATTATCAATATATATTTCTCCTATTAATGGCTTATCGAATATTGCAGGTGTTCTGTAATATTGATTGTGTGAAGTGAATATATATTCGCTTCAGACTTCTACCAAAGATTCAAACTTTGATGGCTAAAGTAAGTTTTCAAATGTCAGATTTCCAACACAAAGAATGGCTTATTGCAGTGATGTTACTGCATATAAATATGCTTCTAATGAAAAATAAGATTGTATCACAGAGCGAGGCTCTTGAGCTCTCTATGAAGTTGGAAGATTCACTGGTCAAAGAAAATGGTGCAGGAATGATGCAAGTACAGACGCAGCTTGCTAATAGCACATTGCAACTACAAGATATCAAGAAAGGGAAATAAATACAGGAGGAAACTATGGTTCACCCAATGTAGAATTAAATACCACCATAAATATTCATGTCCAACCTTCATGAACTATCTTGTATTAGGCGCACAAAATCCATTAAATACACAAGGGTTTCCTTGGTGTAGAATTTATCAAACCAGAGGACATCAATCAAAATAATGTTTATATTTACATAAAATAGTAAGCACACCATCCAATCTATATTGAAAATAATATCAATCAGTAGGACATGAATAAAATGATTGTAGAGCATATCAGTTAGTGTAGGAGAAGGTGGTAGACACCTACATGATTAAGAAATATGAACAAATGTAAGTTGAGAGAGCTCGGGCACAATTTCCTTAGGCCCAATTCCTACCTGCAGAATACCCTCAACCAAAAAGAGGTGGAATTTTTAAAGGCCGAGGATGAGGAGGAGGATTTTGTCATGAAAAGGGACAAGTGATTTGTTATAATTGTGGACAGCTTGGACATTTTTCCATAGATTGGAGTAATCCTACCTTGACATGCTCGCACTATAAATAACTGGATCACGTTGTTGAAGAATGTACACCATTGATTGCTAAGTGGAAGGATCGAAACATGGGAAACCAAAACCCACCTCAGAATGCTAATCAAAACATACAAAATATTTCTGTTGAACCAAGGGAACCTAATATTGTCATTGTGACTATAGGAGATGTTGCGAATGGAGCAAATCAGAATGGCCTCAGTGCTGAAGACTGTTGGAAATACTCTTTGGAGGAAATATTCTCTATACTGGTAAGAAATATATAGGACAGACTAATCCTATCGAACATATTGAGAATTTTCATATGACATGGGAAATGTTGCTGCAAAAGGAATGGGTCCACTAGTTTATACATACTTTGGACATGATACCGAGGAACTAGTATACATCAGTTGAGCTGTGATGATGAGAATTTGAGAGAGAATACCTAGCTTCCAGTTTCATGCATACATTTAAATTTTTTGATGATCATCCTTCAATTGATGATGCTCTAAAAGTAATCAAGAATAAGATATTTGAAGATATTCCTATATAGATGAAAAATTTCCATCAAAGCAGTGTGACCGTCCAGCATTGGATGGGGTTCTACAATGTAACAGGTGAACATGATGATGATGATGCACACGACATAAATATCCTTGCTTCTAAAGGTACTCATGCAATAGAAAAATCAGGTGCATCAAGCAACAAGTTTCTGGATCTGTTTAAAATAAAGAAAGTGAATATTGGTTATCCCGAGAACCCAAAGTTTACTAATATCAGGGACTACTGGGATGACAAGATTGCCGAGAAGATTAAAGACCTACTACATGAGTTTCAGTATCTATTTCCCACTAAACTTTTAGAAATTAAGGGACTTCTTGGATATCTTAAACAAAAGAAGATCCCTTTGAAGCCCGACACAAAGCCTGTCAAACAATGATAATATCGTCTCAATCCAAGGTTCAAAGAAAATTTTAAGATAGAGTTAGATAAATTTTTATATGCAGGAATTATAGAACATGTTGAAGAATCTGAATTGATTATCCCTATGGTAGTACAAGATAAAAAAAAACTACTAGTGAAGTGCGTATATGTGTCGACCTGAGGAAGAGGAATGATGGGTGCTTGAATGACCCATTTCCGACTCCTCTTACAGATGAATTATTACAAAGTGTTAGGCGACAAGAAATATATTAATTTACTAATGGGTTCTCTGGTTACCATCATATCAATATTTCAAAGGAATATCGACACAAGACAACCTTTGCAATGCAATGGGAATGTTTCCAGTATACGATAATGCATTTTGGACTCAAGAATGGTCCTACTATCTTTTCTAGGATAGTGGTAGTTTCTTTTAAATATTTCATTCATAAATTCCTTGAATTCTACTTTGATTACTAGACAGTATTTGGGCTAATAAAAGGTCATATTGAGAGTCTTAGAATGATGTTGGAGCGATGTCGACAGTTCCATATTTCCATTAACTTAAATAAGTGTGTTTTTTCTTCCCTTTTGGCATTTTACTAGGTCATTTGGTTTGTCATGATGGGATACTAATGTATCCTGCAAATATCATGATTATTTTCAACCTTGTTCGGGTACACAGGGTACTCCCAAAAGACCGAACACCTTGAGCAACCACTTCACACAAATAGATCACAGATCAAAACACCGATGTTTGTCACATGGTTAAAACCCTCGAGAGGGAAAGAGTCCACAGACCCGGCCAAATAGCTACTTGGAGCAATTTATTATGAAAAAGAAATAAAGTTACATGAGCTTCTCATAATCTATCAACTAGCCAAAGACCCTCTATGCTCTTTAAATAGAGATCATAGACCAATTGGGTGTTAATCCATGGATAAATGGTAGGCATGATCTAAGAGAATTTGAACCATCGGATCACTCTATGTCTAGAACATATAATGACCATCAGATTAGAATATTTACAAATGCATACTAAAGAAACACACTTTTACCTAACAAATATATCACACAAGTTGATCTTAACTAGCTCCTAAGTGTCTAAATATCCTAACATCCCTCCTTAAGAACAACTTGGGATAGGATTGAAGGATTTACAAAAGTGACACTATTAGAAGAAGGAAGGAGTCATTAGAGCCTATCCCCCCTTAAAGACACATTCCTGAACTCCTAACATAGATCGAAGTTTAGAAAACTTCTCTTTTATAAGAGACTTGGTGAAGATATCTACAACTTGATCATCTGTAGGGCAATAGAGCATTTCAAGAACACGATCATGAACAAGATTTATGATGAAGTGCATGTGTAGATCAATTTGTTTGCTGTGTTGATGTAGATTGGGATCTTTGGCAAGCTTTATGGCACTTTGATTGTCGCACCAAAGTGGAGTAGGTTGCTGCTGCTCGAATCCAAACTATGAAAGGATCTGTCGAAGCCATAAAGCTTCCTAACTAGCATTAACTACGGCTTGATATTCTGCTTCTGCTAAAGAAAGAGCAAGAGCTTGTTGTTTCTTACAATCCCAAGTGACAGGTCCAAATCCTAGACTGAAAACATAACCTGTAGTATACTTTCGATCATCAGGATCATTGGCCCAATCTGAATTAGTGAAACCAACCAACAAAGGTTTCCCCCCTATACTGTAATGAATCCCAAACTAAATTGTACCTCGAATATATCGAAGTATTCTTTTTGCTGCTTTCCAATGAAGTTCATGAGGAGTTTGCATATAACAGGAAACATGACCAACAGTAAAGGAAAGGTCGGGACGGGAATGAGTCAAGTACAAAAGACTACCAATAAGCTGACAATATAATGTGGCATCTACTTCAGGGGAAGTACATGTGGCAGAAAGTTTGACTCCAGACTAGAAGGGAGAAGGGGATGGTTTACAATGTTCCATGTGGAAGCGACGAAGAATGTCACAAGCATACTTAAACTGGGAAAGAAAGATTCCTTCTTTGGTTTGCAATACTTGGAGACCAAGAAAATAATACAAATGTCCTAAGTTTGACATTTCAAAATTTTGCTTAAGACTGGATTTCACGTGGGTTATAAGTTTAGGGTCACTACCAATAAGGATAAGATCATCAACATAAATAACAAGTATGATGAGATGGTTTCCTACTTTCTTGGTATAGACATTGGGGTTAGAATGGCATCTAGAAAAACCAGTGTCAAGGAGAAAGCTATCCATTTTGGCATACTAAGCTCTAGGAGCTTGCTTGAAGCCATATAAGGATTTCTTAAGGAGACAGATAAGGCTAGAGTTATCCTGAACATATCCAGGGGGTTGTTCCATGTAAATTTCCTCCTATAAATCACCATGTAAAAAAGCAAAATTGGCATCCATTTGATGGACTTCCCAGTTATGTAAGGCTGCAAGGGAAAGAAAAAGGCGGATGGAACTCATTTTTGCAACAGGAGCAAAGGTTTCATTGTAGTCAATCCCTTCAACTTGGGAAAAACCTTCGGAAAATAACCTTTTATTAAGTCTTTCAACACTTCCATCTGATGCATACTTAGTTCTGTAGACCCATTTACATCTAACAAGTTTTCTTCCTTTTGGAAGAGGAACAAGATCCCAAGTATCATTCACCATTAAGGAATGATATTCTTCATCCATAGTTGCATCCCAATCTGGATTTCCTGAAGCTTCTGCAAAATTTTCTAGATCATGATTCTCGGAAACTTGAGCCAAAAGAGAAGAGGCTTGCTGAAACTAATAATGTGTTCGACATTAATATCTAGGATCATCGACAAGATCACCAGCTGCTTCACATGTTGAACGGACCCATCGAGGAAGTATCGGTGCTGGTGCAATTAGAGGAACATGAGCAGGCGGAGGTGGATTTTCATCCTCACTGTCATCATCAAAAACTAGAGTTGGAAACCTATCAAGGAAGTTGGAAGAAGAAGAAGAAGGCACAATCGTCGAATCAGGCTCACAAGCCAAAGATGGCACACCCGCCAAGTTAGGCTCGCAGCCAATATATTTTCATCAAATTTAACATCTCTTCTAATGATTATATCATGAGAATGTAGCTAAAGAATTCTATAACCTTTTACATCTTCAGAATATCCAACAAATATGCACTTTTCACTTTTAGGCTGCAATGATTTCATTTTTTATCCGGAATGTGAGCCCATGCTTAACAACCAAACACACGGAAGTGACTTACATCTGGTTTAATTTTACTCCATGTTTCTTCCAGTGTTATACCTTGTAAAACTTTAGTGGGTGTACGATTAACTATGTAATTTTCACAATTTATGGCCTTAGACCAATATTGAAGACTTAGTCCCTTAGATTAGATCATACAATTAGCCATTTCTTTTAAAGTGCGGTTCCTTCGTTCAGCTACACCATTTTGTTGTGGTGTATATGGAACAATGTGTTGTTGTTGGATTCTTTGTTCAATGTAGAAAGTAGTGAACTTGTTGTTAACATATTCTCCTCCATTGTTAGATCTTAACTTAAGAATTTGATGACCAGATTGTTTTTCAACAAGGGCCTTGTAGGCCAAGAACATGTTAAATACTTCGCTCTAATGTTTTAGGAAGTAAACCCAAGTGCGTCTGGAGTAGTCATCAATGAAAGTTAAGAAATATTTGAAACCAGAAAAGGAAGCAGATGGAAGAGGACCACACAAGTCACTATGCACAAGCTCCAAGGGAATCGAGGCATGCCAAGAGGCACGTTTGTCAAAACTTTCTCGATGATTCTTTCTGAGTACACAACTAGAACAAACACCATCCTTGCAAGATACCATCGAAAGATCAGTCAACATATTGTCTTTACATAGTTGTTGCAATGAGAAATAATTTAAGTGACCAAATCACTCATGCCAAAGTTTGCTCAAGTTATCACTATGAGCAACAAAAACTGAAGGAAAAGGTGATGACCAAAAGTTGTTAAATTTGTACAACCTGGTAATATCATCAACAGTTCCAGTAGCAAGGACATTTTGAGGATTTTTAAAATCCTTGATTACAACTTGGTGAGGTGTAAACGTCACAGTTTTACCTTCACCTGAATGAGTAATTTTATAGACTGATAACAAATTGCAGGAAATTTTTGGAACACATAGTACATCACTAAAATGACCATTTTCTACTGCAACTCTTTCAGATCCTACAACACTTATAGATCTATCATTACCAACAAACATTTGTTTGGTGTTACATTCATGCATAGTAGAAAAGATGGCTTGATCCTTAGCCATATGATAAGATGCTCCAAAATCAATGAGCCATTCATTTTAAGTAGAAGAAGAAGATGCACTATAAGAGTAACTAGAAGCACAAAGTGCATGTCCATCAGAGTTATATTCTGAATATGAATCTAGGATGATGTGGTGCTTCTTCATTGCTGCTTCTAAGGCTGCCATCTTCTTGAAACACTTAGATTCATCATGATTATCTTTCTCACAAAAATTGTGATGATGCTAAGTCTTCTTTCCTTTTGGCTTGAATCCTTTGTCATTTTTTAAAGGACGAGCTGACTGAGAGGGTTTGGGACCCTTATTGTTTGGCTTATTATTGCAAAAATTCTGTTTGTTGGGAGGCTTGGACTTTTCTTTCTATTGGGACAATAAGGCTTTCCCAGATGTATCTACATTGTTAATTATTCCAAGATGAATGAGCTTATCTTGCTTTATAATTAAGGAATCACAAAATGATTCAAGACTAGGCTCTTGATAGCTAGCTGCAGTCAAGTATTCTTTAATGGAGTAAAATGTAGATACAAAAACAGAATATGCAGGTCCAAGTTTGGAAAGAATATGATAAATACATTGTTTGTCTTCTTTCTTAATCTTGCATTCCACACATAAGAGTCTAAGAGTTTTATACTTAAATAAATAGTCTTGAATGCATGAAAAATCATTTAGATTCAAGAAAATCAACTCATTCTCAAGTTAATGACCCTAAATTTCATTGTGTTTACCAAACATAGATTCCACATTTTCCCAAGCTATATCAAGTTCATCAATTCCAGATATGTGGAATCGCAAATCAGTAAAGATTGACATCCCAATCAATCCACGAGCTTCATCACATCTATTTTCCCATTTAATCCTCTTATCATCATTAGTGGGTTCTGTTTCTTTCCCTGAGGATATCCTGAAAAGTCCCCTACTTCGCAGAACATCCTCCATATGAGATTTCCATGAGAAATAGTAAGAACTTGTAAGTATAATATCACAAGGGGTGGCCATACTATAAAATAATGGCTGAAAGAATAGAAACTAACTATCTGAATACAAATAGCTCGAAAAAATATGAGGTTTTAAAAAAACTCACACTGAAAACTAATTCTGGATAATGAAGTTATGCTTTATCAAAGAAAATGTTGAAGATGTCTCCAATAGTGACGTGGCAGGTATTAACTTGACCAACTAAAAAAAGAACCCCCCTCTTCCTAAGATCAACCTTTGACAATCACTTTACAATAAAGTTGCTCTTAAGTGAATCACTTTTTGTAGAATAAGTGATGTTCACTTTTACAATAATGTTAATTTTAATAGTGTGGCAATAAATTAAAAGACTTAAGTGACTCACTTTTTATTTTATTTTATTTATGTGAAATGCACTTTTACAATAAAGTAACTTGAAAATAGAAATTGCATGCACTAAAAAGTAGTTTAATAAGACTTGAACTCAAGACCTACTAAGGAATAAAGTAACTTTGGACCAAGTGAGCTAAGTTTAAAAGGTGTGTAAAAGAATGGAAAGAGGAAGGGGGCATTTTTTTTTTAACCCTTTTCTCTCATTCTCCGTGCTTGCCTTTGTTTCTGCAAATCACAAAAAAACGAAAAACAAAAACAAAAACAAAAAAAATTCCACACAATGGGGTTAGATCTTGGTTAGCTTGCCCGAAAAGTCTACGTTTTCAAGTTTTTTCGTTGTTTCTGAATTGTCGTAATCATACAAGGTGCACAACAAAGAGCATATGTAGCTAAGAAGAGAAGAAAAAAACTGTCCCTTACTATTCCTGATTCGCCGCGTTCACGCAAGGTGCACGGCAAAGAGCATACGCAGCCAGAAAAGGAAACATTCCAAGACTAAAATAGTAAACATCTAATGATAAAACTAATAAAATATCAGATATTTAAAAAAAATAAAGCAAATCTATCACTGTAACATTATGCCTTCAGATTTGCCGAAATGGGTGTTTCTGGAACAAACGAAAACAATTTTCGATGAAATGAAAATAGTTTTCAATGAATCAAAAACTATTTCCCAATGGAAACAGTGATCCAAACGCAATGGAATAGCTCCCACAGGCCACAAATGTACAAAAAATCTAGAACCAGAAACCCTTTCAAAGTTTCGGCAAAACCGGTTCCAGATCTTGATCAAAACCGAAAACGACTCTTCATAAACGCTCTGATACCATGTTCGGGTACACAGGGTACTCCCAAAATACCGAACACCTTGAGAAACCACTTCACACAAATATATCACAGATCAACACACCGATTTTTGTCACGTGGTTAAAAACCCTTGAGAGGGAAACAANTTTATTATGCAAAAGAAAGAAAGTTACATGAGCTTCTCATAATCGATCAACTAGCCAAGGACCCTCTATGCTCTTTAAATAGAGATCATAGACAAATCAGGTGTTAAACCACAGATCAATGGTAGGTATGATCTAAGAGAAGTTGAACTGTCAGATCACTCTATGTCTAGAACATATCGTGACCGTCGGATTAGAATATTTACAATGCATAATAATGCATACTAAAGAAACAAACTTTTACCTAATGGATATATTACACAAGTTGATCTTAACTAACTCCTACGTGTCTAAATATCCTAACAAACCTACAACCACCTTCAACAATGAAACAATTGAGAACTACATTAGGACATATGGGGTACTATCGAAAACGTATCAAAGGATATGGAGAGGTGATTGCCCCTATGGAGAAATTGTTGAAGAAGGATGTCAAGTTTCATTGGAGTTAAAAATGTCAAGTAAGGTTGGATGTTCTTAAAAACAAGATGGTTACAACACCCATAGTAGTTTTTACATACTATAAGAAATATTTTCATGTACATGTTAATGCATAGTTTCTCACGTTGGGTGTTGTACTTGCACAACTAAGAGAAGGTTCTATTGATCATCCCATCACATTTTTTAGTAGAAATATTTCGACAGCAGAGAAGAAATATACCATGAAAGAAAGATAAGGACTAGCTATGGTATATGCTCTTCAAAAAAATTGACACTATTTGCTGGAAGGAAATTTCAAGATGTATATAGTTCATTCTGTGTTGAAATATTTGTTCAAGAATCCAGTGTTGGGGGGGAATATTTGTTGATGGCTTCTCCTCTTCCAAGAATTTGAATTTGAGATTATTGTTAAGTCGAGTCAAGTGAATTCAGGACCGAACCATATGTCTAGGATATAAGTGGAGAAGAGGTTGGTAATCTCGACGATAGTCCTCCTGATGCACAACTATTTGCAGTCAATATGTTTGAGGATCACTATAGAGATATTTTACATTTCTTAACTACAAGATATGCACCAAAAGGATTTAGTACAACTTAGAAGAAACAATTAGTCGTAAATGTTGCAAACTTCCAATTGATTGTTGGTTAATTATACAATATGTAACTATGAGTGATCAGTGATATTGAATGAAGCACATGCTAGTGTCGTATGAGGCCATTATGTAGGAAAAGCGATAGTGCATAAAATTTTACAATATGGGTTGCGATGGCCTACTTTGCATGAAGATGCCAGAGATTATTGTTGCAATTGTGATATCTACTAAAGAACTAGAAAATCGTTGTGACAAGCTGATATGTCGCTAGCACCATAGATAAATTTAAAAGAACTTGACAAATGGATTGTTGATTTTTTCGGTCCTATAATCAACCAAGAAACAGAATAGGTGCACGTTACATAATCACAACTGATTACTTGACCACATGAGATACAACATTGCTAGTAAAGGATTGTAATGTTGTGAATGCTGCAAGATTTATGTTTAACCATTTAGTAACCTGATTTGGATGTCTAAAGATTTTGATAAGTCATCAAGGCACACATTTTGTCAATCATCTGATTGACAAATTAACTAAGTGTTTTCAAATTCAACATCAAGAGACAAAACTGTATCCCCCACAGGCGAATGGTGTAGTCAAGGAATTCAATAAGATTTTGGAAAATGCATTGACAATGGTCTATAATGTTCAAAGAGAGGCCTGGGATCAAAAAATACTTGTAGTATTATGGGCCTATTACACCACATGTAAAAATTTGGAAGCCCAAACTCCTTTTTGACTGATTTATTGACAAAAGGTTGTCATGCCGATGGAATATATTATACCTAGTCTAAGGATAGTTGCGGTTAAAATGATGAAAAATGTTGGTTCTATCAAAGAAATAGTTATGCAACTTGTACAATTAGAAGAATATTGATTTTCCGTGGCCTATCATCAGAATGTTGAGAAGGAGCGACACAAATATTGACGTGACTGACATATGAAGCATAGTAGTTTCATATTGGAGATCTTATTCTCCTATATGACAACAAATTTTTGAAGAACCATGGAAAGATTCAAACACATTGGATGGGACCATATATTGTCATTCAGATCACTCAAGGAGGAGCAGTGAAATTGCAGAAGTTAAATGGTACACCCTTCAAAGGATTAGTGAATGGAAGTAATGAAATCCTTCTTAGGATAGCCACTCTTTGGTTGATTGATGGTTCAAAAAAACGTTTATGAGTGTTTTTTTCATAAATTTTATGAGTGTTGTCACAAAGTTCATGAGTGTTTTTGTTACTAGATTATGAGTGTTGCCAATTTGTGATTGTTTTTCCAAATGTGAAATTGTGTCATAGACTATTTATCACAAGAGATGAAATGTGTCACAGATGATAGACAAGAATTGTTGTCGTAGACTATATGTCTGTCACACAATAATAATTCTATCACAGGCTATATGTATGTCGCAAGAGAATAAATTGTTGTCGCATGTTGGATTTTAGTCGCAATTGACAGTCGGATGATAGTTAATTTAAGGTAATAGGAGAATTTGTCGGCATTCTTTTTGGTCACATCTGCCATTAATGCGCAATAACTACCTTGGAATTGATGGGTGAAGTGACAGTTTGGTTGGCGTTTTCCTTGAAATAATTAGAAAGATTGCTCCATGTGACCGAATTTGACACCACCTTTCCATTTATTTCAAGATCGTGTGAGTGAATCACTGATTGAATCTATAAACACATTTCATATTTGCATTGAAGCTTGGTCATTCCATTATGTTCGAATGAATTAAATTTTGCACGTATCTGAGCTTGTTTTTCTGCAACCATTCGATTCTAACTTGTTTCTCAGAGCATGGTCATTTATAGCTCCATCACAAGCACCATTCAAGAATAAAGCATTGAGATTCCATCGCCCACACCCATCATGGAAGAACATATAGAAATTGTTTCATAGTCACTAGTGATTCAAGACATTTTTTACGGCGAGACCCACCAAGTCCATAAACAAAGAAACTTTGGTCATGGAACTGGTCGCAAACATAGAACATCAAAACCTCCATTTAATGTTGAAGCAACAAGAGTTGGGTTGGCTAGCTTGCTACCCGATTATTTTCCCTCGAGACAACCAGAATCACCAAAGGTTACTATGGGAAAGAATTAAAAGGCTATGTTAGTAACACCAATGATACCCAAAGGATTTCGGGTCATGACAAAGATTATACCCAACTTGAATAAAATGGGATTCCTCGACCATGAACTTCAGAAGTTTCTTGAACTGGACATGAAAAAATATATGACTACTATCCGCGAGACTTAGGATGGACCTATTCATGTGGTCCCGATGGAATGGGTGAGAGGATTACATAAATTTGGATTGTTTTCCTTGATGCATATGCCACACTTTGGTTACACAACAGAAGTCAATGCATGTGTAAAGTAGTTGATGGTATGTTTTCACGGAGGAGTGCTATCGCTAAACAAGAAGATATTAGTGGACGTTGAGCTCATAGCATCCATTACAATTATTCCTCTTGCAGGAGTCGAACTTGCGCCCTTCTTCAATGTGAAGGACAAGGACACAACTCAGGTCAATAGAATGAAGGAAAAGTACAATCTGTCGAGGGATAAGAGAGGTTTTTCCATCGCCTCTATCAATGATGCTGTCATTGAATTTGAAGCTAAAGCATTATCTAGTAAGCTACTGAGAAAGATGCAACTAAACCAGTGTACAATAGGTACAATTGTTGCAGCAGAGAAATGCACAGCACATGTCCAGATGAATTGGGTGACATATTTGTTGAATGAATTTTCAGCAGATGTTGCAGATGCATAGGAGAAGGGTAATCCATTTAATTTTTCCTGTATTTTTATTTTTATTTAATTTGTCACATGGGAAGAACCATCGGAATACCAAGGGGCATATTTCCCTGTGCCATGCCACGGATCCAGATACCAGAATCTCTGGTTTGACAAGGATAATCTACAGCTACAAGGAGACAACAATGTGGAATTTTATTGACAAGGAGAGGCACTTAAATATTTTATTAAGAATAAGGACAAAGTAACAGAGGAAACCGTCAAAAGGTTTCATAAAATTATAATATTTTTTGTTGGGGTGCAACATATATTTTTGCAACCGTGAAAAGACCCACAAAACCAGTGGTTAGCTATACATTTTTAATTATCCACTAAAGAAATTGGCATGATTATTCACGATTTTCCTAAAGAATGGAGAGTACATGTCACAGAGGATCAAATATGTGCAGAACAAGAGCCACGACAAGATGAACCATCAAAGAAGAACAATGGAAACCAAGGAGGAGATCCACCAGCAGAAATCCCAAGAAGCTTTCCCTACAATAGTCAAAATGAATCCAGTGCGACCCCAACAGATCCAAAGTTGGAGGATAAGAGAAAACACTCAGAAAAGTATGAGAAGAGTCATAAGAAAAGGAAGAATGATAGATCATCTAGAATTTTTGGTCTTACAAATGATGATTATAACCTGATTTCAGATCACATGGAGGAGGTCACAAATCAAAGCTGCAAGAAGATAGATGAATTTCATACATAATTGGTAAGAAACATTACCAATTTACTGTAGTAAAATAATTTAGAGTAGTGGTTGACCAAGAAACTTATTTTACTGTTTCATAATACCAAGCTATCCCATATGAAGATCAACCTGTCGAGACATTGTCGACAACCCCATAAACAAATATTATGGTAATTGGTTAAGAAATTGGCTTAGGAACGTCGAATCTCAATGGTGTGGTCAAGGATCTTCGCCATGTGACTTAATTTTTCTACAGTACCAATGTATCAACTGCATGATATTAAACATCTTGCAATGTAAAAGATGAAAACAAAAGAGCATGCAATATTTGATCAACTAAAGTCATCAAAGAAAACCATTTCGTCTCTAAAGAAAATGGTCAAGAAGACTGAGAATAAAGAAAAAACCTGGTAGGATATTAGGAAACAATTGTATGCAGTTGTTACACTCACTTGTAGCAATTTTGCTGAGGAAGGAATCACACCCGAGATGTTCTCTGAAGAAAAAAAATTCATACTGGGTGAGATAGCTGAGAACCTATGCAAGCGAGTCATGAAATTGGAATCAAAGAATACGTCCAGTACACGTCCGGAGGTACTATAAGAGTGAAGAAAGGAAACAACTGAGGTTGTGCATAATATTGAAGAGGTAGAGGTACTTTGTGCAAAAGTGGTCAAATATGTTTCTCAATCATGGGAAGCCTTGATCGACGAAATAGAGCTATAATAGGTGATAGATCAGTTGCACACTGCTGAAGCAAAATTTAACTAGATGACGAATGAATTGAAGAAGCTACTGACAGTGAAAAATATGGCTAAGGTAGATAATATGAAGAGATTACAACAACAAGTAGAGAGATTGTGATCACAATAGCATAAAAGAGAAGATCATTTTGCATATATATAGGTGGATGCAAAAAATGTTACAACGATTATTCAAATTTTCCATGAGAAGGTGCGACAAGATCCGGGTTCAATGGGAATCACAACTTTGGAACATATCAGTTCTGAAATTATGGAACAATTGAAGATAGTATAGGTAGAGGCAAGACAAGAAACAAAACAGGTCATGAAAATATTTCAAGATTTTCAGAGAAAAATTACACTAACTGAAATTTCAGATTAATGTGTGATCCGGTGGATTATTCATCTTCAGAAATTACACTGATCCAATATGGTACAAGGTTCATTAATCGATGGTTTTAACTCTTATGATAAAATCCCTTGACATTTGTGGAAATGCGCAGTTATCGTATGAGCCGTGCAGTTATCACATGCCACGCAGCTATCACATGGTGCACAGCTTATCACATGGGCGCGCAGTTATGTATGGGCCGCGCAGCTTGCAAGCCGTCTAGTTGAACATCGAATGGTTTGTGGACGTTACTCACATGATGCGACATTTATAGGCTACGACAGCGGATCAGATATATGGTGAAGTCCTTATATACCACGACATTTATAGGCTGCAACAGCAGATCGGGTATATGGCGAAGTCCTTATATACTGCGACATTTTATGCTGCGAAGTTGATGGTGACATCAAACAGTTACATTACATGGCATAGCCCAATTACAAGTCATTGAAACGTGTTTTGAATCGGCACATGTGTGTGGAGTTGGTTGCAACGTTTCGGGGATCTGGAACGTCATGGTAACATAACGCTTGGGCCATGACTTGGCGGGATGGCATGATTCAGTTTTAGCATATGGTTGTAACGATAATCAAGAAAATAACAGTTGTAGCGGACGAATCAAACCCGTTACTTATCCTCTCGCTAAACGCTTAAATAGAGGATACTGGCCACCATTCAGGGGGACAGAAGAGGACAGACAGAGTGGAGAGATGCAGATTGCTTAGAGCACAGAGCATCGTTTTCTTTGTTATGAGAAGCTTAGAGAGCTTTTGCTGCGAAGTGTCCAAATGTTGTTACTGTAGAAGTCGACATTCTCTGTTATAGTTTAGCTTTCTTGTCTTTGGATGCTAATTGTAATTTCCAGAAGAGAGGTCTTCAAGACTTTGTACAGCATTCTGTTTACAGTTGCTAAATTTGTTTCTAGAACCATTTTTGTACCATTTCAAAGAAATAAATTGGATCGGTACCCATTGGAGAGGGACCCAGAGACGTAGCCCAGTGGAGGGGGTGAACTCCGTTATCAACTTCTGTTTATGACTCTCTGTTTTTGTGTTTCTTCTTTGCATATGTTATCAGTGTTGTTTTCCATTCTGAGCATTTAATTCTTGTTAATGTTGTTCCATTAATTAACCTGTTGATCGCATTCTTTTACAACAAACTTTTAATGCACACAATTTGAGGTCCGACGGATCATGCTATGGTATCAGAGCTAGTTGACTGCTTGTGCAAGTTTGTGAATGCTTACTAGGTTTAGGTTAAAGCATGGTGAAGGAGAATTAATTGAAGGAGAACCTGAGATTGGCTCCAGGAGAACATTCTCAAGAACCATGTCTTTTCCACAAGGGGAAGAAGAAGGACATACACAACGGGAAAAACCTGTTTTTTCAGAAACTGAATTTCTAGAGCCTTTAATGAGCATGAAAGCCGTGATGGAAATTCTACTTGATGAGCGAGCAGAAAGGAAGAAGAAATAAGAAGGATCTTCATCCAAAGATGCAGAAGTGAAGAAGGAAGAAAAGGGTAAAGGAGAAGGAGGTGATGGTTATCCTCCTGACACTAATCAAACCTTCTCTTCTTCTCATACTTCTCATTCAAATAATGCAACTCCTAATATTCCTTATTTCAAATTAGATGTGAAATTTGAATTGCCAATTTATAATGGAGATTTAGATGCTGAAAAGTTAGACAATTGGATCAAGCAGCTTGAAGTATATTGCAGGGTGCAGGGCATTACTGATGACCCTTCCAGGATTCAGTTGGCCTCTTTGAGGATGAGTGGAATGGCTCTTACTTGGTGGGAGAGCAAGATTCAGCAAGATCTTCTAAAGAATGGTAAAATTATTTCAGTTTGGAATGAATTCATTGAAGTATTAAGGAAGCAATTTTATCCTTTAGGTCACATGCAGCAATTAATAATGAGCTGGCAAACTTTTAGGCAAGCTAAAGGAAAAAGCATTCAAGAATATACTCATGAATTTAGAAAGAGGGCTATTGCATTGAATGTTGCATTAGATACCCAGGAAACTCTTCTTAAGTACATTGGTGGTATGCATTCGTATTTGCGACATACTTTGTTGATGTTTAACCCCAGTACCTTGGATGATGTATGTGTTCAAGCTACACATTTAGAAGCCAGGGGTAAGCATGCTAATGATACTTTTACGAAGAAATCCTTTAAATTTGATAGCAAATCAAAAGGTAAAGATACGGGGAAAAAGAAGATGGCTACTGTTAAGAAAGAGGGTGACAAGCCTGCATGTTCGCATTGTCAGAAAGGACATGATGTCTCTAAGTGTTGGAAACTTCATCTAGATTTAAGGCCAAAGAAGTACGGAGGAAAAAAAGATAACGGAAAAGAAAAAGCTACTGCAGCAGTTATTCAGGACTTAGGATCCGACTTAGGTGATGAAACAAAGGTTACAGCTTTCAGGATCCAAGGTAAGAATAAAAGTATCTCACTTCCCATTGATGCAAAATCAAGTTCTAGTGCAAATACAAATCTGCCATCTACTTCTAAGCTAAATGATAAAGATAGAAGTGCACTGTATCATGTTCGTGTCATTACAAATCACACAAAGATTGATACATTGTTTGATAGTGGTTCACAAGTAAATCTGATATCAGAAGAAGTGGTTAAGAAATTGCATTTAGTTACTATGCCTCATGAAAATCCCTATCCTCTAGGTTGGGTTACTAATGATACACGATTGCAAGTTACAAATAAATGTGTATTGAAGTTTGCCATTACTGAAAATTTCATATATGAGGTAGAACTAAATGTAGTACCACTTGACATTTGTGGAATTGTACTTGGGAGTCCATATTTGTATGACCGGAAAGTAGTCTTTTATAGAGAGCAGAATAAGTATCATCTTTTTAAATATGGTGTTGAATATATTGTACGAGCACATAAGATAAAGACCAATCTAGCCATCGTCTCTGCAGGACAAATGAAGAGGTTGGTAAATGCTAGTAAGAATTTTGTATTAATGATGGTTAAGGTGAAAAATGATGAGATCTCTAAATATTTTGAAGGGTGTGACCCTGAGCATAAATATGAACTAATTGAAATAATTTCCGAGTATGATGATTTGTTTCAAGATCCAAAAGGGTTACCACTAAAGAGAGAGATTCAGCATGAGATACATTTGCAGCAGTGTTGGGGCGCGCACCTTAACGGTCCTTAATAATAGTAACTCCGCGGTTTTTGTGGAAGCTTGTAAGTGGAGTTGTGACTCAAAATAGTCTTACGGGTGTCGGGGTTGAGTCAAAACCCTCTTTTTGTAATTAACCCATGGTTTAAGTCCAGGGTTTAGGGTTCGGGGTGCCCATGGTTTAAGCCCAGGGTTTTGTAATAAGTGCACTTGTATAAATAAGGACTTTTGTAAAAGAGTCAGGTTAGGATTTTGATGTAAGATGATTTGATGCGAAGCTAAGGCTAGTTTTGTAAGAAAGGTTAAGTCCCAGCTGTGTGCATGGACGACCTCTGCAGTTGTGTGCGCAGAGGGTTTTTGGGTGATTAAGAAGATCTGCAGTTGTGTGCGCAGCTTGAGGAATTGAAGGGATCTGCAGCTGAGTGCGCAGATTAGAACTATGGTTTTTGTAAAGAGTTGAATAAAACATAGTTCTGTGGACGTAGCCCCTAAACTGGGGGTGAACCAAGTTATATCTTGTGTTGTGGTTCTTTTGTATGGTTTCTGTTATGTTCTTTTATGCATTGATAAGTAAATAACTGATAAGTAAGATCACTGCTAAATACTAAATTCATTGTGAATTCCCAGTTAAGGGTTAAGAAAGACACTGTTTGTTTATCCAACTACGAAGCTATAAAAGTGAATGTCAAGGATCTGTATTGTATGATTATTATTTGTTAAAGGCTAGAGGTACAGTAATATCCCTCTTCTGCTTGCAGAAACCTGATTATGCGGCACCCCATAGCTATTTCGGGTGAGACTGCAACCTGTTCGTAGGTTGTTGCAGAAAGGGACAACACTGTGGGTCTTTTGTTGGTGCGAAGACAAAAGTATAGAACCCGGGTCTGCCCTAAGCCCAACAAATTGGTTCTGTTTCCAGTTGAACTCAGTATCTTCTCAAGAGGGGTTTACGTCGTACCTTGAGGGCTATGTTTTGGAGACCCTCAGTGAAAGAAATCAGTGATTGGATTGAAGAGACTTATTTGAAATTTGTTGAACAAGAGAACAAAGATCCACGTCGCAGTTCAGATGACTTTTTACAAAGGTACTTTTTTTTTGATGTTTATGAAATTTTCTCTGGTAGTATCCACATAGAGTTGCACCAGTGGTTATCCAGGTTAACAGAGAGAAAGACGAACTTCCAAGAAGGTCAGTTTTCTAATTGGACCCCCGCAAGAATTAATCTATTGAAAAGAGTGAACAACGAGATATCCCGAGATGTTGATTTTTGGACAACGCGAACCCTTGAAGCATTTGTGACGGAGTTTGCCATCGACACAAGTACTTCCTTCAGCAAATCCGAACGAAAGTTTTTCAAAGGACCAAGGGGTAAGTACTTGAATTCATTTAATTTGAAAATTAAAATGCTATTGGTTGAAAAAGGTATATTGCTCATTGAATTAGACTGTTAGATTTAATAGTACTAACTTATGTTTGGAAGTGAAAGTGACTTCGA
>LPNX010073134.1:125095-198719 GCA_001517045.1 Pseudotsuga menziesii | reverse complement strand
TCGTGGTCGTGGTGGTATGCCTGGAAGAGGTCGAGGCCAGGTTGTGTGCTATAACTGTAATCAGGCAGGACATCTAGCTAGAGACTGTCGGAACCCAACCACGACATGTCGATATTGCAGAGCAGTCGACCATGTGATTGAGAAATGCCCGCAGCTGATAGCCAAGATACAAGAACGAAATAATGCTCCTACTCAGAATATTCAGATGATTACTGTAGAGCAAAGACCTATCCTAGCGATTAATGTTGTTACAAGGAGTGGTGCTACAACGCAAATACAGAATAAGGAGAAACAGCCTAACGAGGCTTGGGTTCGTAAGGCCCCAGAGAAAATTCCAACCTTCGATGTGGGAAGAGAAAAAGAGACATTTATGGAAGCCAAAAAAAACTTCGCTGATCCGAGAACACCAGTAGCACCTGCGCAACAACATAAGCAGCAGTCACAGTCTCAAGAAGCTTCGACGGATAAAGTAAGTACACTGTCTTCATTTTTACAGAGTTGCATGAAGCTCCTAAGAAATTAGAATGCTTTAAATGAGTTACAGAAAGTTATTGCTTCTTGTGAACCTCAGCGAAGCTCTGGTAAGGAAAAAACTGTTAATAGAGTCAGAAGAACTGGAAGAGAAATGAGATTGCATGCTTAGATAGGAGAATACGACATGACCGATGTCATTCTGGACCTAGGATCAGAAGTAAATGTCCTAACTAAACAAACATGGGAACAAATGGGAAAACCTACCCTTGAATGGTCCCCTATATAGTTGAGATTATCCAATCAGTAGAAGATTATGCCCCTAGAAAGATTCCCTAGTGTCCCAGTAGATATTGATGGGGTTAGTACTTTAGCAGACTTTGAAGTCATTGAGTAGGCAATAGACAATGCTGCAGTCATTAACCTTAAGGAGAGACAGATGACTTTTGAAGGGAAAGGTTTGAGAGTCATAGTGCCACTAGACCCTTCTCAAGGAGAAAGGTACATAGAACCACTCAGAGATGAAGATTAGGATGTCTTGGACCATATCTACAACATCACAGGAAGGAAGAATATTATGTTGATCCTACTGCCAAAGGTATCATGGATTAGCAGTGTGATAGCTCCTGCATGACGGATTCAGATGACGGTCTAGAGAATTGGCAGAATAGAATTTATGAACTACATGGACATCGATGTGCAAGAATTACCAAGTCTCTCAGATGGCTTGGTTCATAGACAAGAGACTTTCCTACCTTTGATGGCTTGACAGACCCAACATATTTTATTATACAATTCTCAGAGTAGGTACCAGATTCACAGAAAATGGAGAGTCTCTATTCAGCATTCAGAGCCACAGCAGCCAGATGGTGGAATGGTCATAAAAATTACATTCATAGCTGGGAAGCATGCCAGAAGTCCCTTTGCCTAAGATTCAGGGATCAACCTCAGGAAGTGCGAAGTAGGTTTAATGGTAAGACTAGTCCTCAGGGACATTTGGAGCAATGCTACGAAGCATGGAAGCATGTACCTTGTGAAGAATGGGTACATAGGTTTGTGCACACCTTGGAACCTATAGCAAAGAACTGGTATGCGGAGGTCGAGCTTCGCCATGGTACTGTAAGTTGGGATAGTCTTGTTGATAGTTTTGTGTTGACATTTTCTATTAATGAGGTTTTCCCTACTTTGGATGCAGCTGTTAGGTTGATCTATACTAAAGTGTTTGATGATCAAAAAATAGCAGAATACCAACCTGATTGGAAGGAACAAGAAGCTAATGTAGTAGAATGTTATAACCTCGTAATTGATGAGGATGATGATATGTGCAACATTAACATTCCTGATTCAGAAGGACATTGCGAAGTACATGGAATAGCAGTTGAAGCACCTGAAGTGACTCATCCCTTGAAGACGCGGACAGTAAACATTGGCTCAGAAGGAAATCCTAAGTATGCTATCATTGGAGATTATTGGGATGAAGAAATGGTGAGCAAAGTGACCCAACTTCTCCATGAGTATCAGGACCTATTCCCGATGAAGTTCTCAGAGATGAAAGGTATCCTTGGTGATATAGGAGTGATAAATATCCGTTTGAAACCTGATGCGAAGCCTATGAAACAGCGCCCTTATAGGCTGAACCCTAAGTATAAAGAAAAAGTTAGAATGGAGCTAGACAAGATGCTTGTTGCAGGAATCATTGAGCCTGTTGAAGAATCCGAATGGGTCAGTCCTATGGTGGTGCAAGAAAAGAAGACTAAGGGAGAAATCAGAATCTGTGTTGATCTGAGGAAGTTGAATGATGCCTGTTTACATGATCCTTTCCCTACTCCCTTTACAGATGAAGTTTTAGACAATGTTGGAGGTCAAGAAGTGTACTCTTTTACTGATGGATTTTCAGGTTACCATCAGATTAGAATTGCTCCAGAAGATCGACATAAGACAACCTTCGCTATAGAAATGGGATCCTTTTAGTATATAGTTATGCCCTTTGGATTGAAGAATGCACCTGCTATGTTTTCTAGAGTAGTCATCTCTGCATTTAAGGAATCTATACATAAATTCTTAGAAGTTTATTTTGATTATTGGACTATCTTTGGGTTACTAAAAGACCATATAGCTAGTTTAAGACTTATGCTGGACAAGTGTAGACAGCATCAGATTTCCTTGAACTTGAAAAAGTGTATCTTTTGTGCACCTTTTGGAATTCTGCTAGGTCACATTGTATGTAAGCAAGGACTAATGATGGATCCTGCGAAGATAGCCATTATTGTGAACTTTCCACCTCCGAAGTCTGTTAAGCAACTTCGCACTACACTTGGTCATAATGGATACTACAGGAAATTCATTAAAGGATATGCTCAGATCATAGCCCCTATGGAAAAGCAGTTGAAGAAAGATATTAAGTTTGAATGGACACCTGAGTGTCAAGAAAGCTTGGATATTTTGAAGGAAAAGATGGTAACTGCCCCTATTTTAGTATTCCCTGACTGGAATAAGGAGTTTCATGTGCATGTCGATGCATCCTCCATTGCTCTGGGTATAGTATTGGATCAGTCATGTGAAGGTAATATTGATCACCCTATTGCTTTTGCAAGTAGAAAATTGTCCATAGCAGAAAAGAATTATACTACGACAGAACGAGAAGGTCTAGCTATGGTTTATGCATTGCAGAAGTTTCGACACTATCTGTTAGGATCTCATTTTAAGATGTTCACTGACCATTCTGCTTTGAAGTATTTGGTTAACAAGCCTGTGCTAGGTGGAAGGATATGCAGATGGTTGATTCTATTTTAGGAATATGACTTTGAGATCATAGTCAAACCTGGAAGACTTAATCTAGGTCCTGACCACTTATCGAGGCTTGAGTCAGGAGAAGATCCCATTAGTTTGGATGAAGGTCTTCCTGATTCCCAGTTGTTTTCCATCCAAATGGTTGATGATTATTTCCAGGATATTGTTCAGTACTTGTCTACAGGTTTTTCACCCGCCGAAATGATAACGCAGCAGAAGAAGCAGTCGGTAGTTAGAGCAGCCGACTTTACCTTAATAGCAGGACAGCTATATAAGATGGGACCAGATGAAATATTGTGCAGATGTGTCCTGGAGCATGAAAAGCCATTAATTTTGGCTAAGGCACACTCTGGAGCAGCAAGAGGTCATTACGGAGGAAAAGCTACAGCACAGAAGATTCTGACAGTCGGATTGTGGTGGCCCACAATTCATAAGGATGCAAGAGAATATTGCCATAATTGTGACATTTGTCAGAGGACAGGAAAACCATCCAAGAGGGACAAGATGCCTCTAGTTCCACAAGTAACTTTACAAGCCTTTGACAAGTGGGCTATTGATTTTGTTGGACCTATCAATCCCCCTGCAAAGAAATCCGGAGCAAGATACATTATTACAACAACTGACTACCTTACTCGTTGGTCCAAAGCTCAACCAGTCAAGAACTATAGCACTACTACAGCTACGAAGTTCATCTTCGATACCATCTTGTCAAGATTTGGGTGTCCTAGAATTCTTATGAGTGATCAAGGATCACATTTCCTAAAGACTATTGAAGTATTGACTGAAGAATTTCAAGTATATCATTAGAAGAGTACTGCCTATCATCCTCAAGCAAATGGAACTATCGAAGCCTTTAACAAGATCCTTGAACATGCTCTGAAGAAGGTCTGCAACGTTAACAGAAATGATTGGGATCTTAGAATTCCAGCAATACTATGGGCTTATAGAACCACCTGCAGGAAGTTGACAGGTCATACACCTTTTAGGTTGGTCTATGGACAAGAAGCAGTCATGCCCATGGAGTACATTGTTCCTAGCCTAAGAATATCTGCTTTCATAGAGATGGATGATCCAGCTATGATGAAAGAAAGGCTGAAAAATATACTAGAACTTGAAGAAGACAGATTCATCACAGGGTTCCAGCAGTAAGTACAGAAAGCCAGAGAAAAAGCATGGCATGATAGACAAATTAAGAAGAAGCAGTTCCAGAATGGTGATCTTGTGCTCTTATATGACAGTAAATTCATGAAATTCCTGGGTAAGTTCAAGACACAATAGAAAGGACCATACATAGTGCAGAGAGTTACCGATGGTGGCGCAGTCCAGCTAGCTAAATTGAATGGTGAAATTTTACCTTCCATGGTGAATGGAAGTAGGTTAAAGAAGTACAGGGACAAATCGGGACCTCCTAATCAAAAGTAACAGCAGGAAGGACAGTCTAAGTACCAAGAACAGTTGGAATTGGGTACTAGACTATAATGAAGTTGTTCTCAAAGCTACGAAGTGTTGAAGACTATCAAAGTTCAAAGGTGGAAGTTTGGTTGTCACTTGGGTTAGAATGGGTCGAAGGTACTCATTGAGGCGAAGCTGAAGATAGTGGTTATGTCGAAGAAGAAAGGTGTGTTGTAGCTTAAAAGGTGACTGATGGGAAAAACTACACTTGGTGGCGCCGGCACGTGAACTGCCTTAGCATCCTGAAATGATGAGATCTTGGGAGAATCTAGCACCGTGTGGACAGGATTTACTGCCGCTCCAGCAGATTTGGTTTCATTCATGCACCATCATGACAGATTTTGCCACGGGATTCTATAAGAAGCCACATAGGCTTGTGACTCCTGCATTGCGCATTTCTTTGAGTTTACAGTTAGCACCATGTTGAATGATCACGAAGTCCAGGTATTGTTACGAGAGTTCAGGGAGAGAGGTTTGCAGAACCTTATGAGCAATCCACCCTGTGAGGAGACGTCTCCAACGCCAAAGCAGCCAATGCAGATACGATCAACCAGAAATAAATTTAAGGCAGAATTTCTCTCTAAGCGGAACGACGAAAGGCACAAACCCTTAGGAAAGACTCCAGAGGATCCCGAGATGTATCCTCCTGGCCCAGTGGAATGGAGGCATGATGTTTGTCTTATGCAAAAGTACATTTCCATGCAATCACAGGGGCCCCATCTACTAAGAACCCAAAGTTGTGGATGGTCAAATGTTCGATAGGACATGAACGGGAGGCATTTCGAGGGATGGAGTTGTTGATATCTTTATAAGGCTCAACAATTCCTATGACCATCATAAATATTGCGAAGGAAGACAATAGCATAAGGAACATCGGTAGTCTGCTAAGAATGAAAGGATGAAGGATTAAGCAAGTTGTGGCCGTGGTAGAAGTAGCAGAAAGGATGACAATGATGACAGACATATAAGGGAGTAGGAGGGCAGGAAAGTTAAAGCTGATGGTTACAGAGATGCAGACGGATAGAGATCCTGACAGAGTGCGTAAGGATATCATAAAGAAGGAGCAAGCAGCCGAAGATAACATTCTACCACCAGACAAGCAGCTGAGTGTCCCGGGATGGGACACTGGTGAGTCTTAGGGGCCTGTTGGGGCGTGCACCTTAACGGTCCTTAATTATGGTAACTCCACGGTTTTTGTGGAATCTTGTAAGCGGAGTTGCGACTCAAAATAGTCTTAGGGGTGTCGGGGTTGAGTCAAAACCCTATTTTTGTAATTAACCCATGGTTTAAGTCCAGGTTTTAGGGTTCAGGGTGCCCATGGTTTAAGCCCAGGGTTTTGTAATAAGTGCACTTGTATAAATAAGCACTTTTGTAAAAGAGTCAGGTTAGGCTTTTGATGTAAGATGATTTGATGCGAAGCTAAGGCTAGTTTTGTAAGAAAGGTTAAGTCCCAGTTGTTTGCGTGGATGACCTCTACAGTTGTATGTGTAGAGGGTTTTTGGGTGATTAAGAAGATCTACAGCTGTGTGCGCAGAGATCTGCAGCTAAGTGCGCAGCTTGAGGAATTGAAGGGATCTGCAGCTGAGTGTGCAGATCAGATTTGTGGTTTTTGTAAAGAGTTGAATAAAACACAGTTCTATGGACGTAGCCCCTAAACTGGGGGTGAACCACGCTATATCTTGTGTTGTGGTTCTTTTGTGTGGTTTCTGTTATGTTCTTTTATGCATTGATAAGTAAATAACTGATAAGTAAGATCACTGCTAAATACTAACTTCGCTGTGAATTCCCAGTTAAGGGTTAAGCAAGACACCGTTTGTTTATCTAACTGCAAAGCTATATAAGTGAATGCCAAGGATCTGTATTGTATTATTATTATTTGTTAAAGGCTAAAGGTACAGTAATATCCCTCTTCTGCTTGCAGAAACCTGGTTTTGCGGCACCCCATAGCTGTTTCAGGTGAGACTGCAACCTGGTCGCAGGTTGTTGCCGAAAGGGCCAACACTGTGGGTCTTTTGTTGGTGCGAAGACAAAATTATAGAACCCGGGTCTGCCCTAAGCCCAAAAAGCAAGATGTGCCACTCCCGAACATCACTATGTACCGGATGTCTGTGATGCAGAATGAGGAAATCAAGAAGCAGGTTCAAGAGATGATTGAGAAGGGGGTCATCCGGCCAAGCACTTCTCCTTATGGCTCTCCTATAGTCTTGGTTCTGAAGAAGGATGGGTCTTGGAGGATGTGTATCGACTATAGGGCCCTTAAAAAAATCACCATTAAAAACAGGTATCCTCTTCCCCGCATTGATGATTTGCTTGATCAGTTGAAACATGCAACTTACTTTACAAAATTGGATATGTGTAGTGGGTATCATCAAATCCGTGTTTCTGAAAATGATGCTTGGAAAACAACTTTTAAAACGAAACAGGGTTTGTATGAATGGCTTGTGATGCCTTTTGGGCTCTGCAACACACCTGTTACTTTCATGCGGGTCATGAATGATGTTTTTCGTTCATTCATTGATGATTTTGTAATTGTATATCTGGATGATATCCTTGTGTTTAGCATTTAGCAAAACATGGGAAGAGCATGTTGTACATGTGACGAAAATTTTAGATATACTGAGAAAGGAGAAGCTTTATGTAAAAATGTCTAAATGTGAATTTGCTAAAACTTCTTTAGTATATCTGGGCCATATTATTGGTGGAGGCCACCTGCGAGAGGACCCAGCCAAGGTTGTTGTCATTGTAAGCTGGCCACGACCTAACACCGTTACTGAAATCAGAAGTTTTTTGGGTGCGGTTCAGTATTGGAGGAAATTCATTTCTGGGTTTTCTTCCATTGCTGCTCCATTACATGCATTGACAAGCACTAAAGAAGTTTTCCAGTGGGGAGGCAAGCATCAAAGAGCCTTCGACACTTTGAAGGAAAGGATTAGTACCGCACCAGTTCTAACATTGCCATATTTGCAGCAGCCATTTGAGATCAAAACCGATGCCAGTGGGTTTTCCATGGGAGTCGTTTTGATGCAAGGGAGAAAGCCAGTTTGTTACCATTCAGAAACATTCTCTACTGTGGTAAGTAACTATCCGACCTATGACAAAGAATTGTATGCTTTAGTACAGAGTGTGAAGAAGTGGAAACATTATATCATGGGAAAAGAAATAGTCATACATACTGATCATCAACCACTTCAATATTTACAATCTCAGACTAAAATACAACAAAGTAGGTATTTAAGATGGATGGGATTCTTACAACAGTTTCATCTCGTAATTAAGTACAAAAAGGGAATTCATAATAAGGTAGCAGACATGTTATCAAGGCCTCCTACAAATGCTTCAATCATCCTTCAAAACAGTTCATTAACACATGAAAGTTATATTGAACAGTATGCAGAAGATAAAGATTTTAAGGAAGTATATGCATCACTAATACATGGTAAACAGCAATAGAACTATTATGTGCATAATTGACTTCTGTATCATCTTGCTAAATTTTGTATTCCAGAGAAAGAATGAGTGCATGTGATTCGAGAAGCACATAGTTCATTGATTGCAGGACATTTTGGTGTAAGTAAAACATTGTCTGTATTGCAGAATCATTGTTATTGGCCTCAAATGCAAGAAGCTGTAGCTAAATATATAAGAGGTTGTGTTATGTGTGCGACAAGTAAGCCTAGCAATAGGAAATTGGGGTTGTACACACCTCTTCCAGTTTCTTCTCGTCCTTGGGAAAGCATTTCTATGGACTTTGTAGGAGGACTACCTATGTCTAGGAAAGGACATGATTACCTATATGTTGTTGTGGATAGATTCAGCAAAATGTGTATCTTAATGCCATGTAACAAACAGATCACTGCTGAACAAACAGCTCATCTATTCTTTCAGAATGTTTGGGTACATTTTGGGCTACCCATGTCTATTATATCTGATCGAGATTCCCGGTTCTTGGGAGAATTTTGGTCAACTTTATGGGAGCTTATGGATACTAAACTTAAGAAAAGTACAACTTTTCATCCACAGACCGATGGGAAAATAGAGGTAGTGAACAGGACAGTGGTTCAACTGCTCAAAGTATATCGTAGTAAACATCCAAAACTTTGGGATGAGCAGTTGCAGTATATACGTCATGCTTACAATCATGCAATTCATTCTTCCACGAAAAAATCTCCTTTTGAAACTTGTTTTGGTTATCTGCCAAAAACACCGATGGACTTCTCTTTTGGAAAAGATGCAGTGAATGGACATCATGATGCAGATAAAGCTCTAAGGTTCATTCAGAGAATCCAAGCGGTGCAGTAGGCAGTTCAGGAACAGTTGGAGAAGAGCCAGGAAAAGTACAAATCCAGGCATGACAAGCATCGAGTTGATCATCAATTTCAGGTTGGTGACAGAGTTTGGTTACATATCACCAAAGACAAAATGAAAGGTGAAGGTAAAAATCTTAAGCCTATCAGGTATGGTCCTTTTGAGATCTTGGAAAAGATCGGTACTAATGCTTTTCGCTTGAATTTACCTCCATACATACAAATTTATTCAGTTATCAATGTTGAGAATCTTAAACTGTATGAGCCTCCTATGATCATGGATGAGGAAACTAACATACAGATTCCTTCAGTTGATGATTTGGCACCTGAATATATGAATGAGTTGCAGGATGATGTTATTCTTGACAGAAATGTAAGGACTTCATGAAGGGGGAATGCTAAGTACCTTCGAGTGGGGCTGAAAGGCATGCATCCTAGCAAAGCAAGATGGATGGAGATTGGAAAAGTGAGGGAGCTGTACCCTCACTTACTTGCCAAATGATTCAAGCTTTTGGTAGTCCAAAAGCTCTTCAATGGGGAGGAATGATCCGGTGGATTATTCATCTTCAGAAATTACACTGATCCAATATGGTACAAGGTTCATTAATCGATGGTTTTAACTCATATGCTAAAATCCCTTGACATTTGTGGCAACGCGCAGTTATCGTATGAGTCGTGTAGTTATCGCATGCCGCGCAGCTATTGCATGGTGCACAGCTTATCACATGGGCGCGCAGTTATGTATGGGCTGCACAGCTTGCGAGCCGTCTAGTTGAACATCGAATGGGTCGTGGAGGTTACTCACATGATGCAACATTTATAGGCTGCGACAGCGGATCGGGTATATGGCAAAGTCCTTATATACCGCGACATTTATAGGCTACAACAGCGGATCGGGTATATGGTGAAGTCCTTATGTACCGCGACATTTTATGCTGCGAAGTTGATGGTGACATCAAACGGTTACGTTACTGGCATAGCCCAGTTGCAATTCATTGCAACGTGTTGTGAGTCAGCACATGTGTGTGGAGTTGGTTGCAACGTTTCGGGGATCTGGGACGTCATGGTAACATAACACTTGGGTCGTGACTTGGTGGGATGGCATGATTCAGTTTTAGCATATGGTTGTAACGATAATCAAGAAAATAACAGCTGTAGCAGACGAATCAAACCCGTTAGTTATCCTGTCGCTAAACGCTTAAATAGAGGATGCTGGCCATCATTCAGGGGGATGGAAGAGGACAGACAGAGTGGAGAGACACAGATTGCTTAGAGCGCAGAGCATCATTTTCTCTGTTATGAGAAGCTTAGAGAGCTTTTGCTGCGAAGTGTCCAGATGCTATTACTATAGAAGTCAACATTCTCTGTTATATTTTAGCTTTCTTGTCTTTGGATGCTAATTGTAATTTCCAGAAGAGAGGTCTTCAAGACTTTGTACAGCATTCTGTTTACAATTGCTGAAGTTGTTTCCAGAACCATTTTTGTACCATTTCAAAGAGATAAATTGGATCGGTACCCATTGGATAGGGACCCGGAGACGTAGCCTAGTGGAGGGGGTGAACTCCATTATCAACTTCTGTTTATGACTCTCTGTTTCTGTGTTTCTTCTTTGCATCTGTTATCAGTGTTGTTTTCCATTCTGAGCATTTAATTCCTGTTAATGTCGTTCCATTAATTAACCTGTTGATCGCATTCTTTTACAACAAACTTTTAATGCACACAAGTTGAGGTCCGACGGATCAATGTGGCTCGAGATTAGCCATAGGTGAGCATTGGGGGGATTTTGGCCCTAGGAAAATACAAGAGAAGATACCATAAGTTTGTTTGGAAATATGAATATTTTGGTCACAAGATAAGAAAAGACCGCGAAAAAAGAGGAAGAAAGTAGGTCAAAATGAGGAGTTTGACCTATTTTTGGTAAAGATTTAGTTAGACTGATAGTTTTCTTTTGGGAAATAAAGCATGACTCTAATTTGGTTTGAAAGTGGATATTTTAAATGTAATGGGACATGTTAAATTAGTAATACACCTTGTCAACTGATGGTTGAGAATCAATCGATGGGTAAAGAAAGAAGTTTTAAAATCCTATAAAGTCGATCCAAGATATGTGTGGATGACATAGGACATAGGACATAAGAGAGAAGACAAGGAAAGAAAGAGGACTTAACACAGAAGAAAGAGAGAGAGACCTAAACCAGAAAGAATGAGATAAGAAACAAACATCTAAATTGTAAAGAAGATCAAAAGAATACTTATGCAACCTGAGTAAGCGAAGCAAACATGCTAAACCATTTCTCATGCTAGATGAAGAGAAACCTTGTGGTTTTTCCCAGATTGGTTTCCACGTTAAACCTTTTGTTTGTATGCATTTGATATATGTGTTTATGTCGAATGCATTTTTGTTGTGAATGAGATGAACTTATATATATATGTCACGTGCATCTAATGTTATGATCATATGGAATAATAGTTAATATATGTTGATGATTTATGTTGCGTACTATTATATATGTTGACAGATCAATAGGTTATCTTCTTTAATGAATGTATGAGACACAAGTTTATTCCTCAGTTTCGTTCGAGTGACCTGATAATGCTATAATAAGAAAATCCCCCTCATAATTGCATAACCTTGGCTGTGGTTGTTCCCAATGGAGATCTTGGGTGAGACCTCATCTGCGTCGCAGGTGTTGTCGATGGATATCTCCTCTATCAGGTCGATATCTTGGATTTGTTGACGAACAAAGAGTTTTAAACATGCGTCAACAGAAATCACACCAACAAGATGTATTATGATATTTTAAGTTTATTTTTGCATGGAAAAATGGGTAAATTTTTGAGTGAATTGGGTGAAAATGGAGTTAGAAATTCATTAAGAATGTGTGCATACAATAAATCCATTGGAGCAATATTAAGGTAGTTTTTTAGAGGTGGTTTGGTGGTATTAAAAACCCCTTTGTCAACCTATGAAATAAAAATATATGCACCACGTATCCAACATAGTACCATACCAAAATGTGTGTTAAGTGGTTTTAGTAGGGGTTGTAAGTGGTTTGAAAATACGAGAAGGTAGTATTATAAATACAAAGTTAAGCAATGAAATTGTTAAGGATATGCCTTTGTGTTGAAATGGTATGGAATTTTGGAGGGTAAAGTGTCTATTAAAAAAAAAAAACTTGTATGACCCTTAGAATGGTTATATTTATGTAACATGTATGGTGGAACTCATAGTAATAAAAACCAAAAGAGTGTTTTTCCACAATGGTGGTAAGCAATTTCAGAAGCTCGGCAAGGGGTATTGGAAACCATTTATCAAATTTCTAAAATTATCGCATAATAGCCATGTGTGCTAGTGTATTCCCACTTTGGAAGCAAAGGAACATTACTTAAATATAATGGCGGAAAATGACATAGATCATTGACTTATAATTTCAAGAGAAAAACTATTCATGGTTTAATCATATGTCTGACCTCGAAAATATTGGATGGTTGTGGGTCATCCACAATATACGGTGCATATGTATTTTGGGAAGAAAAATTCTCAATGTTAAGCGATACCTTCACTCCCAAAATGAATGATCAACTTCCACATGTCTAGTGAAACATATGAAATAAACAAGCCAGTTTATTTGTGATTCCAATAAATGGCTTCAGAACAATAGGTTGTGGTTTTGGAAATAATATTTGAAGGTCTGAAATGATGAGATAATGCCAGGTGTAAAGGATGGTTTTGAAATTTTGGAATGTGAAGGTTCTATTAAAGGCTTTAATGTTCAACCTTTGAAATTGGTGGATGATTTCCATGTGTCCATGTAGATTTCCATTACATATGATGAGATAATGCCAGGTGTAAAGGATGGTTTTGAAATTTTGGAATGTGAAGGTTCTATTAAAGGCTTTAATGTTCAACCTTTGAAATTGGTGGATGATTTCCATGTGTCCATGTAGATTTCCATTACATATGATGAGATAATGCCAGGTGTAAAGGATGGTTTTGAAATTTTGGACTGTGAAGGTTCTATTAAAGGCTTTAATGTTCAACCTTTGAAATTGGTGGATGATTTCCATGTGTCCATGTAGATTTCCATTACATATGATGAGATAATGCCAGGTGTAAAGGATGGTTTTGAAATTTTGGAAGTGAAGGTTCTATTAAAGGCTTTAATGTTCAACCTTTGAAATTGGTGGATGATTTCCATGTGTCCATGTAGATTTCCATTACATGAGTATTCATGCTCTAAAGGTAAAGGAAAACAGGCTCACGGTGATGGAAGACGGTGACATGAAGGCGAGTAAGGATTACATGGCCACACCAGAGATTGACACGACTACATCATTACCAAAAAAATATTAATATAGAATTAAATGAAATTTCAGGTGTTTTTCACAATGAGAAGGAATATAAAAATGCAGATAGAAGTGTGGGCCTGTTCATCTCTAGTTTTCCATAAATGGGGAATTAGTAATTTTTAAAGAAATGTACAAAAAAAATTAATGGATCCGTTGGGGTTGATATGTGATACAAGGCACAAATATACCCAATGGTATTTTAGTTAAGTTTTAAGGAGCTTGGAACGGAGATGAAAAAATATACTTAAATACACTATTTTGGATAAAATTATGGCAACCTTGGAAAATGTAGATGATGTAAAAGTGATCCAAGAACTCAAATCTAGATAAACATTATTTGCTCAAAATTTTCTCCATAATGAGATGAATAAATTTTGTGAAGTGAAGTTCTTAAAAGTTTTTCTCTAGTAGTTTTCATTCCAAATTCAAAGTCTAGAAGAAATGCAAAAAGTAAAAGTTTTGATAATTTCAAAATTATGTAGATATTGACTAGGTTATCATATGAAAGATCTAGAAGTTGCTAAGTATTCATAATCGTATGATCTTTCATTGAATTATGAAAATATTTTATTTATTCTTTTCACATTTTCTTCTATATGTCTCAAAAGTCGGCCTTTAAGATTAAGAGCGACTACATGAATAATGAAAAATTGGGTGAATTTGCTTATTTTGGAGGGATGTAACATTCAATACTAATATCATAATTAAGTATGGCTACATTCATTTAAAATATGATAAGTAGAAGAATAATTGAAAACAATCATATTATGAAGTGCTTCATATCCTTCTAGAAATGGGATAGAGAAAGGGCTTGTAACCTTGATTTCACATAATTGTTAAATGGGTAGGTTTAGATACAATAGTATGGTAAACGAGGAAACATAATCTAATGAGAATATAGGAAACATAATCTAATGAGCATAGAGGAAATGTTGAACCTTTGGAATTGTTAGAGAAAATAAAAATATTCAAGATGGAAGTGTGGAGCTATACATCTAATAATGAACGAATGCTAAGGGATCAAGAGCAAGAAAATTAGTTGAAAGATTCGTTGAGCCAGAGATTGAGTTTATTGTAGAGGAAAATGCAAACTGTTTTGGTTCATTTAATGAAAAATAAGGAAAACTAAGAGTCCAATAGTAAATCTCATGAAATATCCAAGCACTCAAAAAGTGTGAGGCATCACTAATCACTACCTCCTACAACCAAGAGAATATATAAAATAGAGGAATCTAGGAGTAACCCAAAAATGTCTCTAGTTATACATCATTAAAGGAGGTATGTGGAAGAAGTGTTGTAAGACGAGTTGAGGAATATTATGTTAATTTTTTAATGGTTATACTAGATCTAATAACATTTAGCATCATAACAAGATGGGGTAACAATGTTATATTGACATCATTCTTCCTGTTTTTTTCCCCGTGTGCTGCCTCCTGCCGCTGCTACTGCCCCCTTTAGGGTTCTGCTCAAGCCGAGCTCCTCAAGCTTCCACCATGGCCACTCCAGGGGGAGGGGAGCCCCCTTCCTCCTCCCCGATCTCTGCGGAAGAAGCCTTCTGTAGGCTGCTAGGGCCCCCCGGGAAGAAACCAGTGGCCCAAGAGGTCTCGAAATTTGTCAAGAAATTAGATGCAGTACCTGAAATCGCATTCCCGGAGGAACAATCGATCAAAATAGCTATGGCACTTACCGAAAGAGGTTTGGTTGGCCAATTCATGGGGATTTGGCCCTTAGCCAAAACCACGGACGATTGGATTCAGCATAACTGAAGGCCCCATCTGAAACATAGTGTCACCTGCTACCTGGTTGGTAGAGGATTCTTCGTCTTTGAATTCATCTCCAAAGAGGATCGCGATCTCATCTTCCGGAGCGGCCCCTATTTCATGGGCTCCCAAGGACTGTACCTCAACAGATGGTCTCCAAACTTTGATCCCACAGTAGATGTACCCAAAGAGGTCCCGGTTTGGGTAAGGCTCCCCAATCTACCGATCCATTGCTGGAACATTCAAGCCCTGGAGAAAATAGGAAATGCCCTAGGCCGCTTCATTGTCAAAGCCGAGCACAAAGGTCAGTACTCCTGTGCTCGGATATGTGTTGAAGTTGATCTGGATGCAGGGCTCCCAGAAGTTGTCAAGCTCTCGGTAGGCTCATGGAATCATTTCCAGAAACTCGACTATGAACAACTTCCATTTAAGTGTCGTCATTTCCATGAACACAGATATTTTCAACACAACTGCCCAAAATCCTAACCGACAGAGGAAGGGGAGGGATGGCAGAGGGTCAAAAAAGGCAAGGCTCCCTCCAATTCGAATGACAAGAGAGCTCCAAGCAACGCACAGAAAATAGATCCTAAAATCCCCCGAAAGATCCAGTCCAGCCTCAACCTACGAATCTGCCCCCAGTTAACACGGCCCAAGGAGCAAGTACCTCTGCAATGAACGCCCTAGAATCCCCGTCAATAATAGTTATTCCGGAAGCCACTCCCGCTGAAACTACAATCCCCATGGAGACACCAGTCACTCAAGATGCTAATTCGTTGGAGCCAAGGGAAATTCCTTCCCAACCAGAATCTGCGACCCCTAGGGCTGAGAGTCCTCCTACCAGAGAAGAAATATGAGAAGTGGAAGAGGAACCTTCAGCAGCTGACTCTGATCCAGGAGGATTCTCAGATGAAGGAGCAACCGAGTTGAGTAGTTTGCATGCAACCCCAGTCAAGAAGCCAAGGGGGTCGAAAATCCAAGAAAAAGCAAAGGGAAGAAAAGTCTTATGCAAATGTTTTGCAGGGCTCCCAACAAACACTCAAAGGTATGATGAATACTAGATCAAAGCTAGGCCAAGCCTCTAAAGGGGCTGCCCCCTCTCAAAGTAAATAATGCGGTACATCTCCTGGAACTGTAGAGGACTAGGCAGTCCCCAGAAAGCTGAAGCAATGAAAGATCTAGTTAGAATCAACAAGCCTGAGATCCTCCTCGTCTAGGAGACAAAAATAGAGGGTGACCTTGCCCTCCAAGCTGGAAAATTATTTTGGAAAAAAGGCCTTGGGAAATCCATAAGCTCCAGGGGAGCCTAGGGAGGTCTAGCCACCTTATAGGACTCCTCCAAGTTTGAGTTGCTTTCCTTCCACAGTACCACGCACTGGATCTTCACCAAATTCATTCACAAAGTTTTGGGTCATCATGTAAATTTGTTTAACCTTTATGTTCCTATTTTAATAGTGGAAAAAAAAGAGTGTTGGGAATCCATTGATTCGTTCCTAAGTGCTCATATGCCAATAAATATTATCATTTCAGGAGATCTAAATGTCACCTTGGCAACAAATGAGAAAAAAGGGGGTTCCATTGTGAGAGACCCTTCCCAGGAATGGGTTGAAGACATCATTCTAGGTTGGGATCTCGTTGACATTAAACCCTCCAGGGGTATTTTTACTTGGACCAACAAAAGGCTAGGGCCTGGGCACATTGTAGCCCGCCTAGATAGGTTTCTGGTGCACTCCTCTTTCCTCTCTCTGGGGCTCCATGCATCCTCCAAAATTATTCCCAATTGCGTTTCTGATCATAAGCCTATCCTCCTTGATCTTTCCCTTGAAGAAAACTTGGGGCCCATTCCTTTTAGATTCATCCCCCTTTGGATCCAACAAGAGGGATTTTACCATCTAGTCTCTAGCTCCTGGAATCAAAATATTACTGGAAACCCTTCCTTCACTTGGGAAGAAAAGATCAGACGGCTAAAGCATGAGCTGAAGAATTGGGCCAAGCTCCTCCCCTTCCCGGTCTCTAGCCGAAAAGATGCCCAAGCTGCCTTGGAAAACTATCAAATCTTCATGGAATCTGTCCCTATCACTGATAGTATCCCCTAGACAGAATGTAACCTTCAGAAAGCTTATTTCAAAGCATGCAGAGTTGAAGAAGAGTATTGGCGTAAAAAATCCAGAAGCCTTTGGTTAGCAAGCGGCGACAAAAACACCTCTTACTTTCACAAACAAGCTGAATCTAGAAAAAATTTCAAAACTGTGAAAGAAATTACTCATCAAGGCAATCTGATTAAATATTTCGAAGGCATTAAACAAGCATCCTTTTCCCACTTCCAAGACCTCTTCTCTGCTCCTACTGCCGAGCCCTTAAACCCCTTTGCTCACCCCCTCTCTCTTATTCCCAACTTGGTCCAAGGCCCTGATAATGACCATCTTGCTGCCCCTGTTACCATGAAAGAACTCAAATCTGCTCTATCTCAAATGAAACCGGATAGTGCCCCTGGCCTAGATGGATTCACAGCCAGATTTTTTTCAACCTGCTGGGATATTATTAAATATGACCTTCTGCGGATGGTTAGGAATTCCCAGAGTCATCACAAGCTGGGTGGGAGTACAAACTCCTCTTTCCTTGCTCTAATTTCAAAGGAGATAAAGACCTCTAGTTTCACCAGGTTTCGACCTATCTCCCTTTGCAACACTGGCTAAAAACCGGTTACTAAGATCATAGCAAATAGGCTAAAAAAAATTCTGCCAAGGATGATACCTGAGAATCAAGGGGGATTCATAAAAGGTAGGAAAATCCTTGATAATGTTATTCTTGTCCAAGAGGCCATTCACTCCAGCTTGAACCGGAAAGAGAAAGGCATGGTAGTGAAGCTCGATTTAGCCAATGCATTTGACAGGGTAAGATATGACTACCTCTTCATGGTTATGGAGAAATTTGGGTTTTCCTCTGCTTTCATTGATTGGATTAAAGGATCCATTTGTGCACCCTGGATATCCCCTTTAGTCAACGGGAGATCGACAAAATTTTTCCAGGCTTCAAGAGGGCTGCGACAAGGCTGCCCCCTGTCATCGCTCCTCTATGCCATTCAGGCCTCCATTCTCAGTTTCCAACTAAACAACTGTCAGCAAGTTCAGTCCCTCCCTTGTCTCCGAATGGTTCATAATGTCAAAGACATTAATCATGCCCAATTTGCAGATGATACGCTACTATTGGGAGGTGCCGGTATTCACTCTGCAAGGAGCTTCAAGAATGAGCTTGAAACCTATATCCAAATCTTAGGAAGCAAAACCAACCTAAAAAAAAGCAAAATATACTGCTGGAACTGTTTTGTGGCAGAAATGGGAAGAGCCTCTAGACTTCTGGAAATGGAAGGCTCGAAAAACTGGGACTCGTTCACTTATCTTGGGGTTCTGATCTTCAAATATTCCATCAAAACAGTGAATTGGAATCCCATCATTGACAAGTTAAAAGCAAAGATCCAGAATTGGGGGGCTGGTTGGCTTCCTCTTGCAGGAAAACTTTTGCTGCTGAAATCGGTTCTTTCTAGCATCCCAATCTATCAATCTTCTATTCTTCTGGACCCCTCCTCCATCATCAACAAGATTGAAAGCATTCTCAAAAAATTTCTATGGGAAGGGGGAAAAGGAAATCTGAAAAAACTACATCTTTTCAGTTGGGAAAAAATTCAAAAACCCTACAGTGAAGGAGGCCTCCAAATCAGAAGTATTCAAACTCAGAACTTAGCAATGGGAACAAAGCTCCTCTGGCAACTAGTCTCCGAGAGATCAAGCTGGAGCAAAAAGGTTATGTGGAAAAAATACTTCTCCAGCCAGCGACTTCGTTGCTTAGATAATAATCCCCCCCACAACAAAGGCTCCCCAATCTACAGACTTTGTCTCAAATTCTTGGACCACTTCAGATCTCTGCTATATTGGATTCCTGGGAATGGGAAAAAAATCAATGTTTGGGAAGATTCAATCCTGGGGGATGAGCCTTTGGGGCAAAATCATGAATTGCAGAATGTAAAACAATGGCTCCAGGATTAGCACGTGTCCACCCTGTGGGATATTTCTATCTAGGACACCGACAACTGCTGGATTAACTGGAAGTTATGTGACCACCCTCTTTGGCTTGAAGAGGAAGCAAAGATTCTGGCCAAGCTGCTGCAAGGCAAAGCCCCCCTTAACCAATCATTGTGTGACAAAAGTGGATGGGGGACAAAATCTGGATCTTACACCCCAGCTGAAAGCTACCACTCTTTATTGGCTATTCCTCATGTTGCCCCAAATCCTACACACTGGAAGTTTGTTTGGTCTACCCTATCCATCCCGAAAGTGGACCTCTTTTGTTGGAATGTAGTGCACAGAAGTATTCTCACTGCTGAGAACCTTAGGAAGAGAGGTTTGGAAGGGCCTTCAATCTGCTCCCTGTGTAAGAGAGATGAAGAAAATATTGATCATCTTCTGATTTCTTGCCCATTCTCAAGAGAAGTGTGGAGAGAAGCCCTCTCCCTGAACCACACTAATCTCTTTATGCCTGATTTAACTGCAGACCTCTTTTCCAGATGGGCTAAGTCCTCTCCCTTTCTCCTCTCCAAAAAGGAACTCCTCAAAACTGCCTGGATGTTAATCCCTAAGTTTATCATCTGGAATTTGTGGCTGGAAAGGAATAACCGTCTCTTCAGAAGTATGGCGAACCCTCCATCAAAGGTTGCCCTCAAAGCAAGAGTTTTCCTTGAAGAGGCTCTGGATCATAAGCTGGGACTCTGCAATGCTCAGCCGTTGGATGAACCGGAATCAACTTGGCTCTCAGTGATCACTTCTAATGCTCAAAACTCCCCCCTGGCCTGGCAACCAAAACTAGTTGATTGGGAAATTCTCCTGGAAGATGCTGACTTTATAAAATGGAGGTGCTCGCTGGAAGAACATTGTTTGTTTTTTGATGGTGCCTCAAAGGGAAACCTAGGTCCTTCGGGTGGGGGAGGAGTGATCCTCACCCCCTCTGGTTCCACTCGATCTTCCTTCACCTGGGGATTTAGGGTGGAATCTAACAATTTTGCTGAATTTTATGCCCTATGGCAAGGTCTCAGGCAAGCTATCAGACTTAACATTCGGTCGTTATCTATCTTTGGTGACTCTAAAATAGTAGTGCAGGCCATGCGCACAAAGTCTCGACCAACTAGCCTCCCTATGAAGCGTATCTTCCAGAAAATTCTGGTTCTAGCGGGCAAGTTCCACTCTATAAGCTACTACCACATTTTACGTCATCTAAACAGTCTTGCCGATCTCGAGGCTAATCATGCTACGCTCCTGAGCAGGGGTACTATCACTGAAAATGGGTTTGAGTCCTTCTGCTTTATCCCATGACCTTTCCAGGCCTGCTCTCTTCCTCTGTGACCTATGCAATCATTGTACCGTGCCCCTCTTCTTCCTCTCAATCATCATGAAAACTTGGACTACAGCTTCTCCCTCCTCTCGATCCAGTGAATCTCATGACCTTCGCTCATCCTTCGATCCTCCATTTATCCATGCTTGCATCTCCTCTCCTCTTGTGAACTTTCCTTTCTCCTCTGGCCTCGATCCCCCTGCTGCCTCCAATCCATCATGGCCTTTATGGGTTCAACCTTTGCTCAGGAGCCCACCTTTAAAGAATGGCTGGACGATTTGGAACAAGCACTCGAAAAGCTCCAAGATCAACTCAAGGTGCAGGCCCATCCAACCCGTCCCTCCTCTGACTCAGAAGGGGAAAGCTTGGACTCCATCAACAATGATCTATGCAATCTCAAGAAAGAATTTGATTCCTCCACAGAGGGAATTGTTGAGTTCAAAGATGACGTCTTCACCCAATTCAAAGATGTTGCAGTCACCTTTGGAGATTTCGGACGCAGAATTACTACCCTAGAGATCACTGTCAAGAAGATCCTCACCAAGCTGGATATCAAATGACAACTGGACCACCTCTCATGTTTTCTCTTTTTCCAATATGTTTGCAAGCTCCTCTTTGCTCACTCTCTATAATTTTGTTGTCCTCCGCTACGTTTTCCATGTTCTCCATTGGCAATATAGTCCGCCAAACATCATAGAGAAAGTGCCAGCAAACCGTTGCAACTCTCAGGTCGTCTGGATTTTAGTTTGTTCTATATTTGGTCAACTCTGGACTCTGCCACTCATGTTAGAGCATTTTGCTTTGCTAAGGGAATCTCCCAGTGTAACACAGTCCCTAGAAGCTATTTTTTCGGATCCTTATTAATCTATCCATCAGTTACGATCTTAAAAAAAAACATTTAACATCATAACAACATAACCATAAGTAAAAGGATCACTAAAAGATAGACAAGCACAACCACACAAATGAACACAAATATTTATTCTGGGAAACCCTCATGGGGAATAAATCCATCAAAAATTCCTCTGTATAAAATGTATCAAAAGTACAAGACAAGACCCCAAACAGGTGTGCCTTCTCCTAGCAGATATATATATATCTCTGTCATATGCACTATACACAAGTGAGTGTGTTTTCAAATGAGGAACAAAACTCCTCTATTTATACTCTTTTTGTCACTTGAATTTAACCTAACAAGTCGTGCCCACTTAACTGACTGAGGGGACCTCACCTAGGAAGACTCAAAACAATATTATATTATATTCATTAGGGTACTATTGACCCAAATTACAATGGAAGCTTTACCTCATGACTTTATGATGAACAAATACAATAGTAACATCTCGATAGAGGAATAATACATCTCCCTTAGGGTACATTAGTAAAATACATTTAGAATATCCTTTGAATTTACAATATTTCAACACTCCCCCTTAACGAGAAGGGTATTTTGCTGACAACATCAACATCAGTTATAGGAGTAATGAGAGAGATAGCATCTGCAACATCATCAAGGTCATACATCTATGCATCATAGGAATTTTTTAACAATCATCAGTAACTAGAATAGTTACTCTTCAATGTCTTCAGTACTAGAACATCATTTTCTACAGCACTGAGTCTTTATCTTCTGCATCACTCAATCACTTGATCCTTTGTAACAACACTTCGATCTTCCGATCCATTGTAGCAGCACTTCAATCTTATTGATCCTTTACAACATCACTTTGATCTTCTCAATCCTTTGCAGCAACACTTTGATGTTCTTGATCCGTTGCAACAACACTTCGATATTCTCGATCCTTTATAGCAGCACTTTGATCTTCTCGATCCTTTGCAGCAGAACTTTGATCTTCTCGATCCTTTGCAGTAGCACTTCGATCTTCTTGATCCTTTGCAACAGCACTTTGATCTTCTCAATCCTTTGCAAAAACACTTCTATCTTCTCGATCCTTTGCAACAACACTTAGATCTTCTCGATCCTTTGCAGCAGCACTTCGATCTTCTTGATCCTTTGCCGTAGAAATTTGATATTCTTGATCCTTTTCCGCAACACTACCTATAGTAAACATGATCGCTTTGTGGGATGATCAATCCTTATCACTTTAGGACATAGGTCCAAGGATTATGCAATCCTCATCATCCCATTCCCCCTTAATGAGGAGGGTCCATAGTATCAACCAATTTAATCATCTAGAAATGAATGCAAGACCACATCATCCACAAGGACTCATCGTAGACCATCCTCGTCCTGTTAGAGTTAGTACCACTCCAAGAAAGTGTTATACTATGACATCTACATGTGCATTTAGGCATACTCTCCATGTAAGAGCATCTTCTACAACTACAGATATCATCTGCACCTAAATGCAAGACCTGTCGTTGTAAGGAATCATCGTAGAGCATCCTCAAATTCAAATCTAGGACCACTCTTAAGTGAGTGTTATTCTACGACATCTACAAATGAATGTAGGTACAGTCTCCATGAAAGAGTATCATTTGCAACTGAAGATATCATCTGCACCTAAATGCAGGACCTATTGTCCATAGGGACTCATTGTAGAGAATCCTCAGCTTTAAATATAGGAGGTCACTCCCAAGCGAGTGTTATTCTACGACATCTACATATAAATGTAGATACACTCTCCATGTGAGAGTAACGTCTACAAGGCCATCCTTACCTAGTAAGGACTACTCTCGAGAGCATAGTGTTATTTTCCCACAAGACCATCCTCAAGAGAGGATACTATCATCCACAACTGCATGTCGTACCTTGTCAACACATTCAAGAGCACTTGGCCTTTTTCATACTGGAGCTTCACTACCATCCCATCATCAATTACAGTCTCATCATCACTCCCCCTTTCCAGGGAGGATCCATATCATCAACCTACTCCCCCTTTGTCCAAGGAGGGTCCATATCTTTGACCTGTTTGTCATTTCCAATAAGGATCCATATATTCATCGTTCCTCCTTGTGAGGAAAGTATGTATCATAATCATTGTTCCTCCTTACCAGTAAGGATCTATATCATCAACATCATTTATCCTCCTTGCAAGGAAATCCTTTTCGAACTACATCAAGATTGTCATAGAATCTTGGTCAACATATCAGCAACTTTCTCATCGGTACTAACACACTGGAGTTTTATATCTCCCTTTAGTACCATATCCCTTATGTAAAAATATTGGATTTCTATGTTCTTTGATTTTATCATGAAATACGGGATTCTTTGTCATCTTTATACAACTCTAGTTGTCACATAGAATCACTATGGTATCCAAATCCAAATTAAATAGACCTATCATCATTTTCTAAATCCATATGGCTTCTCAAATAGCGGATCAAGTTGCTATGTACTCTGCTTCAGTCATGTCAAGAGAAACGTTGGGTTGTTTCTTATTCAGCCATGAGCTCATGGAAGATCCCAAACAATATCATCCACCTAAGTTTCTGTTTCTTTCTGCGGCACAACATTCCCAATCTGAATCTGTATATCCATTCAATATGTAGGGCCATGATCTCTATCATAGTATATTCCAAATTCTATCATACCCTTTAGGTACCTCATCACATGCTTTGCACCTATCAAGTGAACCCGTCTAGGTTTAACTAGATAATGACTCAAGGTGTTCACAACAAAGCATATATATGGCCTTGTATTCATCAAATACATCAACGACTCAACAATATTCTTGTACTGAGTCACATCCACTAACTCTGATGATTCATCAGATAAGAACTTCATGTTGGTATCCATGGGTGTGGCCATGGCTTTACAATCCAACATATCAAATCTCTTTAATATTTCCACTGCATACTTTCCCTGGTTCATAATGATTCCTTTTGGGATCTTCCACACTTCCATCCCGCAGAAATAGTCCATCAATCCAAGATCTTTCGTCTTGAATTCTCCAGCTAGCTTCTTCTTGCTATATGTGATATGTTTCTCATTTCCTGTCAAAAATAGATCATCAACATACAACAATAGTATGACAGGTTCGTCATCCATAACCTTGAGGTAAGGGTTAGGATCATCTTTACTTTTGGCAAATTCCAATCTTTTCAAGAAGCTACCTATTCTTCCATACCAAGCTTTAGGAGATTTCCTTAGTCCATACAAGGCCTTCTTCAACTTATATACACGATTCACTGTTCCTTTGACTTCAAATCCTTGTGACTGTTCGATGTATACTTCTTACTCAGTCACATCATTTAGGAAGGTTGTGTTTACATCCATATGGTGTAGATTCCACTTCATCATGGAATCAAGTGCCATGATGGTTCTGATGGAAGTATAACTTTCTACTGGCCCAAATGTCTCTTCATAATGAATTCCCCCTCTCTAAGAGAATCCTGTAGCCACAAATATTGCCTTGTATTTTTCAATAATTTCATCAACAACATGTTTTATCTTGTAGATCCACTTGGAACATACCACACTCTTGCTTTCTGGTTTGGGTACTATATCCCAAACATCATTCTCCATTAATGACTGGTATTCTTACATCATTGTTTCTACCATGAGTTCATCATGTCAGGTCATCGACATATCCCAGTATTCTATATTCAACATTGAAGGTTGGAACCCACTTTACTCTTGGTAAAGACTTAGTCTGTCAAGAAGTTGTCAAACCTGTCATACCATGTCAAACTCAGAGATATTCTGCAGTCACTCCCCATAAAGTGGAGCATCATCCTTCCTCTACATTCTATACTAGAGTGACAGGTAGAATCCTCTCCTACTGATCTTCTATGTATCCATCTCAGGTTACTAGATACCAAGATCCCTTTATCTTGAACTTTGTTGAAAATTTCCTCTTTCACCCATCTGTGAGATTTTTTCCTTCTATAGGTTTCCATCTTCAGCCTTGTAGTGAAGGCTAAGATATTCATCACTCTAGGAAATCTTCAAGCTCCTTATGTATCTGGATGTGCCTATCTATGGGTGCCTTATAAGCTCATACAAATCCTATTCTGCACAGGTGGTTCTTTGCTTGATATATACTTCTACTTCACTGGAGAAGTGTGGCTGGTCAATAGAGTATGTCATGCCATAGTCTATTCCCTCTTTCTGAGACAAACCAAAAACATTGACGTGTATACTTGTTCTTGTAGATCCACATGGAATACTGTAATGTTCTGTTATTGATAAATAGGGAACTGACTGAGGAAATTTAATACCGGGAGCATATTAGAACAATTATTCACTATTATGAAGTCATCAATATAGTAAAGAGGGCCATAGTAGTTATTATCATAAATAATGTAGAGCATGCAATCTTTATTTCTCCAATCTTAAGTCAACGAGCAATTAGAATTGCATGCATGCAAAAAGTAAAGTGAATACCCTAAAGTGACATGAAAACCCTAAAATTACATGCTAAAGCTATATAAGAAGGGTCATTGAACCAAAAGTATCATCAATGATTATTATTATTGAGTTTGGTTTCTAGAGCAGTAGCAGCAGGTGCAGCAACAACAAGTTGGAGTTGGAGACAAAGGTCTTCAGCTAACAAGCTATTTCGGAAATGAAATCTATCTTCCCTAATCACTTCAGGATAGATCATCCAGGTCTGCCACTAGTTATTCATCATATTCATTCATCTTCAGCAATCCAGTATACAGAGAGAGGTTTATTGAAGGTTCATATTTACAGCTGGGATTTAGATCGAAATATCCAGGGTAATTCGTTGTGACATAGAATCTCAGTTTTCTTCATGCATGTCATCACTATCCTTCTCAACAAGATACCCACACTCTACTGAGTGATTTTCAAATCATTGTTTGCATATCTATAGGAGCCAGCAGCAGATTTCTAGAAGAAGGGGGACGTCATCCTCCAGTGAAAAACAATTCGCTAGGTTCCTCGAGGAGGGAAAACCTTCTACATGCAACCACCATTCTCTCTGGCAGGTGAAGACCAACATCCTGATAAATTTTCAGCAGTATCGGGCACCTCCTCCTCCAAAAACATCATTATCTTCTTGAAGAGGGCACACATGTAGCTGGGCGTTAAACTAAGGAAAGCATCACTGTATTCCGGCACACCTTGCATGCAACATATCTATGGATTACTATCAGCTTATTTATCAGTGGTAAGTGTGCATCTACTTACTGAAAATATTTACCTTATAATCTCTCCAGATTAGCTATATTTTAGGGCCATTTGGCACAACAATTTTGCATGCACTTTTTATTCATCTTTTTTCACATCATTGAGTATATGAATAACAAATTAGTAGAAAAGATCTGTAGAATATCAGTTTGGATATTACAGTGGTATCAGAGCACGATCCTTGCTAGTTGTGGGCACATAGGAATTGAATAAAAGTGCATGTTGATGCATGTGGGTACATGCAAATGCATGTCAGTGATGTTGGTGAAGTGTATGTCAGAACAAAGGTTTTGGTTTTCCAGCTTGTGAGAACATAAAGACAATGAGAAGGATCTTGACTAGAAATTTGCAGAGGTTAGCAAAACTGCAACACTTGCCTTGACATCGAGAATATCTAGCCTTGGGTGAGGAGGTATGTGCAACATTGTCCTTTCAAGACTATTACACCATCAAGTTTGGGAGCCAACCCAAGGATTTGGATCAGGATTTCCTTAAAAACATACTTTGAGAAGTAGAGAAAGATGAGCTCGAAGTACAGGTTGATAGTGAGCTTGATTTTGAGTTAACAGTACATGATGAGGATGTGCATGAGGATATAGCATTAGATTCATCCTATGAGTCTAGCAACACCAACACATCTGATAGTTAGATTGTGGAAAAGACATGTGATGAGTTGGAGTTGGTACACTCTTCATCACCTACAGCAGGAGTCCAAACAGCTATGACAGGTGAGATACATGAGGTGCAAGGAAATCATCACAATAGTCGAGACAATGGGCAGTCGCTCATGTAGTTTAGGGAGATTTTATACAGGCGTGAGATAGAGCTCCCATATGATAGTCACTGAAAGAAGATTGAACATGTTAAATAAATAATTATAGCAATGAAATAGAGGACCAAGATACTCTGGGACACCATATTACAATGAGATGTTGAGCTTACAGCTCTTCGAGTTGTATGCACCGAGTCAGCGGTAAGGATTTCTATTATAGAAGAGCAATTAGATTCCTTGATGGGGCAGCAGAGGAAACATACTATTGCATTTCAAAGAAGTCCCCTTCAGGAGTATATAGAAAATTCTTGCAGTAGCTTGAGTCCACATTTGCATAATAAAGGATGGTTTTTACAGGTTGGCTAGAAACAAGAAATTGGGCAGCAATATATGAGCATTCCAGTTGAAATCAGAAGGGAAGAATGTCAGCTTGGTAGGATTATTCCTTGTGATGGTGCTTTTGGAAAAGGTCCTTTTTGGGGGTTGGATGAGAGAGAGATTAAGATTTGGTCTCCTATTGAGTGGGAGATTCTTGGGAAGACATTCCTAGACAAGGGTATAGTCCCACAAGATCCTTCGGATATTTTGATTGAAATATGCACAAGTTTGCATTGGGATCCAGGTGGGAGACCTTATGAAGGATGGATATAGTGTTTACGGATGGTGTTACTTGGGAGTCTACAGGATTCTCCTTGTGTCGATACTATGCAGGGTAGCGGTGGATTCATTTTGACCTCTGAAATTCTCATATTGATTTGGGACCCTAAATTATAGTGACATGCATTTTAGTTCTTGCTATAGGATTCTTTCAGGAGGTCTCTTGTGATGGTACCTCATTTACATAGTGGTTAGTTAATATACTTATATGAGGATTCCATGGGATATCTTGTGATGGTACAGTGCAGTATAGTGCTTTGAGAAGAGGGCGCTACAGATCTCCTAGGATAATTTGGGACCGTGGGATCATCCTTGAATTTAGTTGGTTCAGTTGATTGATTATGGAGTTGCATTGGCATTGCTTGAAGACAAGCAATATTTGGTGAGGGAGGACTATAATGTTTCCTTATTGATAAATAGGGAATTGACTAAGGAAATTTAATACTAGGATCATATTAGAAAAATTATTCAGTATTATTAAGTCACCATTATAGTAAATAGGGCCATCATAGTTATTATCATAAGGCATGCAGATCATGTAAGCTTTATTTCTCCAGTCTTAAGTCAACGAGCAATTAGAATTGTATGAATGCAAAAAGTAAAGTGTAAACCTTAAAAGTGATATGGAAAAACCCTAAAATTACATGCTAAAGCTATATAAGAAGGGTCATCGAACCAAAAGGATCATCCATGATTATTATTATTGAGTTTGGTTTCTAGAGTAGGAGCAGTAGGTGCAACAACAACAAGTTAGGGTTGGAGACAAAGGTCTTCAACTAACAAGGGGTATCAACAATGAAATATATCATCCCTAATCACTTCATGATAGATCATCTAGGTCTATAACTAGTTATTCATTGTATTCATTCATCTTCAGCAATCCATTATATAGAGAGAGGTTTATTACAGGTTCATATTTAGAGCTAGGATTTAGCTGAAAATCCCTAGGGTAATTCGTTGGGACATAGAATATCAGTTTTATTCCTACATGTCATCACTATCCTTCTCAGTAGGATACCCACACTCTACTTAGTGATTTTCAAGTCATTGTTTGCATATATGGATGATCCAACATTAGATTTGTAAATAAAGGGGGACGTCATCCTCCAATGCAAAACAATTCGCTATGTGCCTTGGGGACGAAAAAACTTTTGCATGCGACCACCATTATCTTTGAAAGGTGAATATCAACATCCTGACAAAGTTTTAGCAGTATCGAGCACCTCCTCCTCCAAAAATGTGATTATCTTCCTGAAGAGGGCACACATGTAGTTGGTCGTCAAACTGAGGAAAGAAACACTATATTATGGCACACCTTGCATGCAACATATCTATGGAGTACTATCATCTTATTTATCAGTGGTAAGTGTACATTTTCTTACTGAAAATATTTACCCTATAATCTCTCTAGATTAACTATATTTTAGGGCCATTTGGCACGGCAATTTTGCATGCGCTTTTTATTCAACTTTTTGTACATCATTGACTATATGAACAACAACTTAGTAGCAAATATTCATAGAATATCATTTTGGGATATTAGAGTATGTGTATGAGTAGAATATCAATTTGGGAATATCACTGGAGAAGTGTGTCTAGTCAATAGAGTATGTCGTGCCATAGTCCATTCCCTCTTTCTGAGACAAACCACAAACCTTTCTTTGCATACTTGTTCTCGTAGATCCACATGGAATACACTACAAGCTTCCCTTTAGGTCTTAGAACCATATCCTAGACATCATTCCCCATGATCAACTGGTACTCTTTGATCATAGATTCTTCCATAGATGGAAGGGTTTGCATCAATGATGTCACTCAACTATGCCACATAGCTAGAGTGTATCTAAGGCCTCTTACTTTAGTTGGAAATCTCATCATGCTTTTCTTCATCTTGAGTTATCTCTCGTTCCCAAGGTGTTATTCATCTATCGAGGTGGATCTACCACTCTCTTATATTCTTAAGAAGCTCTTTCTTCCATCACAGTGTCTTTGGCCTTGGGAGCTTCAGGTTCATCTTCGTGTACATTTATTGGAGTGAATCTTGAATTGTCATCACTTGTTCTTCGGAACAAGTCTCATCCTTTTCTTGTAGGTGATTGTATGTGATATTTCCTACAATTCAAATGCACCAGGTGCATTATTACATAAGACATATTCTTAGTGATATATTCTTTTGTATAAGGATATAATCATGCAACTATTTTATCCAATACAACATTCATCATATCTTGTATACACATGGAAACTTTTGGGATGTCTTCCATCTCTACCATGACAACATTGAAATTGTGCACTAATCCAATATGTCATCAAAGAGGTTTCATTCTAGATAAGTAGCAATGGAGTGGATTATAGAACCATGGGATACTTACCCTTAACATGAATATTAGTAGTATACTGTTGTTATAGCGGATTTCACCACACTAGGTGAATCACACATTGTATGGCCTTCCCTTGTCCCGCTGCAGACTCATTAGCCCCTTTGGACCACTTTATATCTTTTGATGTTACCTTAATCATCCCCAAAAAACATTATAATATTGATATACGCGGCTTTTTCCCCGATAACCGCGTACATACGCAGATATTCCCTCGATAGTCGCGTACATCGGGATGTGTGCATAAATCCAAATCCTTTTGGACTGTTCCTTGACTTGGATCCGACTCATATGACTCCTGGCCTTCCATATGCCTTGATATCGCATGGATTCGACCCTTCAGTATCCCTTTGAAGAGCTATATAAGGAACCCCTTGGTACATTGAAAGCATAAGAGAAAGTTGAGAGCATCGAAACTATAGTCCATTGTTGCCAGAACTTTATGCTTGAGTCTGCATCCCTTTGTCCCTTGGAGCACTGTTGTGTTCTTCCCAAGCTTGCCCATTGTTAGTAAGCTTGCTATCGAAGTGATGGAGGATTGAGGTGGTGGAGGCCCAAGTGGGGGATTCAGTTTCTCCGGTTCGCAGACGTGCCGTCAGAGGTTGTCACTTGTAATCTCTGATTCTTATTAATAGAAATATCTTTTCCTGTCCAGTAATGTGTATTTGAATGAATATTGTTTCCATTGGAATATGTCAAATGCTTTTACATTATTGATTATATATGCTAGAATAGATCTAACACCATGAAATATAGTATGCTTGTATTGTTTACTGGTTGTTGAGGACGTGCTATAACAATTCAAGTTGAAGATTGGAAATCTCAACGGGGATCTAATTCAACCGTCCGGAATAAGGTACGAGGTTCGATCCTTTAGTGTTAGATTGTTTATTTCTATTGCATATTGGAGAAAATTGATTTCTGGAGTCTAGCTGTCTGTTGTGGTACCCCAAGCCATAGGAATTTCTCTCCGTAACAACTGTCATTAATGCAAACATTCTATCATGCATAATACACAACATATATAGGAAAGACAATTCAAATACATACATATATATATATATATATATATATATATATATTTTTGGTAGATTCCTTCATGTGCTTTGTCTTCATCTCCTTCTGGATCTGCAGCTTCTTCTTTGACCAATGAGATTGCTTCAATCTTATGCTTGCTTGGAAGCTATTATGGAAGACTACTTCTGGTGGACCTAGGGTTTGACAAAGAAACCATAATTTTTCAACTTAGGTGTCTTTAAGATATGATTGGATAGAAATATGCACCTCCTAAATGAGAGTTGAGAAACATACTCATTTTCCCAAAACTGTGAATAGAACTGCAAAAGATCTGATGCCCTAGTTTTCTTCAATTTCTTCTGCAGAATTGCATGATATTGTTTCTACCGCATCTCGATTCCTGCTCCTCTGAGTCTAAAACTTTGTACTGAGGTATCCTAGTATGTAGTCTTTCCAACCCCATAGGTTAGAGTAGAATTTGTTTCACCAATTGGGACTGATGCGAATTTTCCCAATTTGACTTATTTCAAGACTGTTCAGCATAGTGAACTTGTACGGACCACCACATGTCATTTTTTCACCTTTGAGGTCTAAACCTTTTACCACAGAAATCAAATTTCATGACCTATATGCAAAATCTTGAGAAATTTCATTTGGACCTTGCTAGATCGAAATATAACAATTCTCCTTAGGTCACCTCTTTAAGACTGAATTCTTGGAGAGGTTGGAACCCTGAGTTGGAGGAATCATATCTCCTATATTATAGGAATATGAGGATGAAACTTTTACACAGGGTGCATCAAGACTTCTGATTCGTCCTTTCAAATTTTCTGCTCCTGGGACTTCTCCAATCTCTAGTTATAAAGAAAGTCCTAACATGACTAGTTTTTGTCTTCTAGGGTTTTCAAGCATGAAAACCTAGTCTTCAGTAGTTGTAGTTGTAGTAGTGTTTCAGCTGCACAAAGACTTCTTTCAAGGTAGCTCTTATACCATGTTAAGTTTTTAATGGTTATACCACATCTAATAACATTTAGCATCATAACAACATAACCATAAGTAAAAGGATCGCTAAAAGATAGACAATCATAGCCACACAAAAGAACTCAAAGATTTATCCCGGGAAACCCTCATGGGGAAGAAAACCTAGAAAAAATTCCTCTCTATAAGATGTGTCAAAAGTACAAGACAAGACCCCATACCAGTGTGCCTTTTCCTAGCATATATATCTCTCTCTCCTCTGTGCTATACACAAGTGAGTGTGTGTTCAAATGAGGAACAAAACTCCTTTATTTATACTATTTTTGTCACTTGACTTTTAACCTAACATGTCAGTATTAAATTGAGCACATAGATCTATGGATCAACACACAACTCACAAAATAGATCACACAATTTACTCAGCAATTGAAGAATGAAACAGTGCAAAAATGGCTTGCAACTGTGAATGCTTTCATTAATCAAAAGTAATTAGATAATAATTCTAATGAAGTTCAATGGATAAATAGACACATGCAATTCGAATCCATGTGAGGAAATTCAAATTTATTGGACTCTACTTGAGTGAATGGTTAACTGACCTTGTTTAAATCATTATCGGAGTTCACCATAGTTCAAAATCCTAACTCAAGTGTCTAATTCAGTGTTGACTAGTCTAACTAACTGAGGTAGGTGAGTAAATGAGCCTCACCTGCATGCAACCATGCAATCCTAGCACTAACTGAATAGAACTGAGTGTTGGGAACTAGAACTGAAAGTAACTGACTCCTAACTATTCTTGACTAGTCACCAACTGAACTCAACTGATGGAGGTTGGTATCGACACTCCCAATGGATCCTAATTTGTAGGGATTGATATAGGAGGCTCCTAAACTGATGCATGCAAGTGGAATCAATGGCATTTGGCCTCAATTAGTGATCCCCACACTTTAGTAACTGGTGCATGTGCCCCAATTAGGCCAAGTGGACCCAATGGCGCTAGTGACTAAAAATAGATTGAAAGGACTCCCAATTTAGACATGACTCATGATTTAGACATAATGACCAAATTGGACAAGGGAGGATTAATAATCTTAACAACCCCCCTGAATGCTAACTTGGAAAATTTATGGGCCCTGGTAACTAAGACCATAACTCACCCATTACAGCAATTAAAGTAAAGTAACTACACAACAGAAGGAGATGGGGAAAAAACAACATGGGAGAAGAGCCCCCCCTCTAACTAAGCAGATAGAATCAGGATTCAAGTTTGAAAAACTTGAAAATGTGTTTCTGCAATCTATGTGATGTAGCGGACTAGCATGCATGATGTTCTGTGCACAGGTATCCTGGGGCCTGGCATGTATACTTCTCCATCTTCTCCCAAAATGATGATGGAAGGGAGGAGGAATCTAACCTTTGCCTCTTGCTAAATGAAGAGCTGTATGATCCACTCTATTCTTCTGAATGCATTAGAGGAAATTTCAATTTAAAAAGGGCCTTCCAAAAATAATACAAATTCCATGTCATCATGTATTAGGCAATCAAAATGCTGTAAAATTAAAAAAGGGAGCACCTCTTAAACAATTTTTTAATATAAATTTGGGGATAGGTATGATAAAAAAAAGTACTTTTTTTGTTCGTATTTTTGACATATCTCCCTGTTTTTTACTCAAATTTTGATCGGGAGAGCTCATTGGATGGGGAATTAAATTATGCATCCAACGAGTACCCACTTGGAATACTTTTGACGGGCCCCACTACCCCAAAAATAAGAAATACCTGAAAAAAATGTGATGATGACATCATCATCACATTTTTCAGGTATTTCTTGTTTTTGGGGTAGAGGGGCCCATCAAAAGTATGCCGAGAGGGTACTCGTTGGATGCAAAATTTAAGTCCGTATCAAACGAGCTCTCCCGATCAAAATTTGAGTAAACAAATAGGGAGATATGTCAAAAATACGAACAAAAAAGTAGTTTTTTCTTTTCTTCCTCCAAAATTAATATATATTATTTTATTATTTTAACTGTTATTTTATTAATTTTCCTGAGGAGGCCCATTTTGAGTTGAAATTTCCTCTAATGTAGTGAGACTGAACCCTTGCCATGCAGCATCTTACAAGAATTCTATTGCATCTCTCTGAAGGAGGTAATATTGCATGACATAGCGCGAGGGTATTTCCCTTCTGAGTGTCAGATGGGTTTCCAGTCATGTTCCTAGCTTCCAGTTTGGAAGTAGGGAATGGATCTAGATATGAATCACCCTGAATCTCAATCTCATAAACTGATACATCTGTATCTGCAATACTAGTGGAAACTGTAAAAGAAGTAGTTGAAATGTTTTTACCTTCCCTTGCAAGTGGCTGCTAAGATTGTATTGGTTCTGAAAATGGAATGAAGTGTGAGAACTCATATGCCTTGGAGGCATGATTTGTAGCACCCTTCGCTATGATGTTCCCAAAAGAGATATATGTGATCTCCACTGAGTCAAGACCAAATATGACTCGCTTTGGAGAGCTAGTATGAGTCATCTGGTATACAGATAACAGGTTTGCAGCCAGGGAGGGAACACAAAGCAAATCTTTGAAATTTCCATGTTCAATCTTGATAGAGCCCTTCCCTTTGGCTTGAAATTTACTGTTATTTCCCATTTGAATACTAGGACCATCAAAAGACTACAAAGAATAGAATTATTCTCTGGATGCAACCATATAATTATTGGAAGCTCCAGAATCAATGAGGAAGGCATGTGCTGTTGAGCAACTAGCCTTCAGTGCATGGCATGTCTCTTCATATTCTTCAGTTTCCTCTCTATGGTCATCCTTCCTTGCTCTAGCAGATATAGTAATGTTATGTTTCTTCAGAAGAAGAGACATCTCATCAATTGTTCTTCTCATACAAGTGCTTTCTGGATGAAATCCCCTTCCATAGTAAGAACATAATGTCTTTCCTTTGTCATTCTTCTTGCTTCTCTTTGAACTTGAAGGCTCTTTTGACTGATCTTTCTCTAAAAGAGACTCATCCTTTTTTCTTCCCTTTATCATTCGCTACCTTAGGTCCTCCTGTAACCAGTTCTTGATCTCTGGAAGATCGAAGGATCCCCATTTGGATAAACTTGTCATGGATCTTGAGTGAGGGATTCAATGAAGGAGTTAAGAGTAGGCATCTTCCAGTTTGGATTAGAAAGCTTCATAGAATGAAATGTTGATACAAAGAATGAATAGTCTACACCAATTTTGTAGAGAATGGCAAGGATGAGTTGATCATCCTCCTTCTCAACCTTGCACAACTTCAATTGGAACACCAGATGCTTGAATTTTGTGAAGAATTCATTTAGTGTTTCGAAATTGGCTAGATGAAGGGAGATCCACTCATTCTCCAGCTGATAGATCCTTAGATCATCCTGCTTGTCGAATAAGGAAGCAAGCTTATCCCAAACCTCCTTGGGAGTCTTTAATCCATTTATGTGTAAGATAATGACTCAAGAGATTGAGAGGCACAAGCATCTGTAGGCTTCATCAAGCCTATTTCAGTACTTTTCTTTGTCAACATAATGAATTGTCTCTTTCTCTATGTCCATTGTGAGTCTGAAGAGTCTTTTGGAGTGTAGCTGCATATCCATGTCCTCCTTCCACTGGTGGTAGTTGAAAGGAGTGAGAAGTTCCATTGGAGGAGCCATTTAGAATGCAAAGAAGAGGACTGAGCTACTGTAGCGAATGTAGTGAAGGAGACTGAGCTGCTTGTAGCGAATGTAGTGAAGGAGACTGATAAACCTGTAAATCACACAATCAAATAGATAAAATAAGGTCGACAGTCTGCACTTTTGTAATTTCCTTCACACCCAGCATAGTTGATCAAGCAAGCTTGATCAACAATTCCTTAACTTGGGATATTAAGTGGTAAATTCTCCACTTCTGGTGCAGTACTGGAAGGAGCAATTTTTCTTAATTTTTTTTTTATCCAAGTATGGATCCATAGTAGAAGAGGTTCCTTTTCTTGTCGAGACTCTAATACCATATTAAATTGAGCACATAGATCTATGGATCAACACACAACTCACAAAATAGACCACACAATTTACTCAGCAATTGAAGAATGAAACAATGCAAAAATGGATTGCAACTGTGAATGCTTTCATTAATCAAAAGTAATTAGATAATAATTACAATGAAGTACAATGGCTAAATAGCCACATGTAATTCAAATCTGTGTGAGGAAATTCGAATTGATTGGACTCTACTTGACTGAATGGTTAACTGACCTTGTCTAAATTATTATTGGAGTTCATCGGAGTTCAAAATCCAAACTCAAGTGTCTAATTCAGTGTTGACTAGTATAACTAACTGAGGTAGGTGAGTAAATGCACCTCACCTGCATGTAGCCATGAAATCCTAGCACTAACTGAATAGAACTGAGTGTAGGGAACTAGAACTGAAAGTAACTGACTCCTAACTGAGCTTTACTAGTCACCAACTGAACTCAACTGATGGAGGTTGGTATCGACACTCCCGATGGATCCTAATTTGTAGGGATTGATTTAGGAGGATCCTAAAATGATGCATGCAAGTGCAATCAGTGGCATTTGGCCTCAATTAGTGCTCCCCACACTTTAGTAATTGGTGCATGTGCCCCAATTAGGCCAAGTGGACCCAATGGTGCTAGTGAATAAAAATAGACTCAAAGGACTCCTAATTTATACATGACTCATGATTTAGACATAATGACCAAATTGGACAAGGGGGGATTAATAATCCTAACAGTCATCTCCACTTAAATCACTGGGCCGAATTTACCTAGGAATACTCAAAACAATATTATATTATATTCATTAGAGTACTATTGACCTAAATTACAATGGAGTCTTTACCTCATGACTCTATGATGACCAAACACAATAGTAACATTCAGACAAAGGAATAATATATCTTCCTTGGGGTACATCAGTAAAATACATTTATAATATCCTTTGAAGTTACAATATTTCAACATATTAAGCCACCAAATTTTGATGGTGCGAATAAGAAAGAATAATTGTTGATGTCTGGTTGTTGGGGACAATGAAGCATCTCATATTGCATAGCTATTTTTGTAATATGGAATTCATAATTTCTATGTACAACCTACAAGGAAATGCTTCTATTTGGTGGGATGAGTTGGTTCAAGTTAAACATATCAATGAAAATGGGATTTCAAGGAGGAACTTCAAGAAATTTTCCAACAAAAATACCTATCATAACATTATTATGACAAGTTGAGGGAAGATTTATTTGAACTTAAGTGGGGAAGCATAAGCATTGAAGATTATGAAAGTAAAATTTTAGGGTTGTTGATATATGTCCATATTATCCATGAAGATAAGGTTCAGGTGCATAGGTTCCTAATTGGTTTTCCTTCATTTTATAGAGATAAATTTAGTTTGATGAATGCAAGACTCTTGATGAGAAATTTCAGAAATACAAACACATTTATGATCAAAACAAAGGCAAGGAAGGTTTTGGAATACCTTGGAGAGATAAGAATGAATAGAGGAATAAATAATTTGAACCTACTTTCATTGAGAACCAACCAAACTCTTATTATAAAATAAATCCAACTAAAAATGAACTTAGGATGGAAGATACTTTGGGAAGAAGAACAAGGAAGAAAATAAAACGTTGGGGATGTGAAGGATATCACTTGAATTGATATTTTTCTTAAAGAGAAGAAATAATGAGGATTGTGCACAACATTATAGAAGTAAGTATAGTGGAATATACAATAAAAAACATTCCCAAAATATATGTAGCCATGGACAATAGATACACATATCACCAATCCAACATGATTGAGGTTGAATTTAAGATTTCCAATCAACCTATGAACATTTTAATTGATTTATGAGAAAGTTATAATTATATTTCTCTTAATTACATATAAAGATTTAATTTAAAGACAAGTAAGAATATAATATTATAGATGGTTTAGTTGGATAATAGAACAAAACTCAAAATCAATAAATTAGTAAAGGATTGTCTATGGATATGAATCGACTCAATACCTTTTTAGATTTTATTACAATACCACTTAGTTCATATGATGTTCTTATTGACATGGATTGGTAAGACACACAACATATGATATTATATTGTCATAACAAGTCATTTACTTATATTAATGAAGAAGGAAAACAACATATAGTGAAATGTAATCCAAATCCTATTTCCATAAAGGAAATTTCATCCTTGTAGTTGAAGAGAATTTCAAAAAAGGGTGCCAGTTGTATGAAAATCATGTGGAAGATCCAAAGAAGTCCAAAATCTCATGTTTGGATTAATTTCTAGTACTACAAATGTTTGTAGATGTGATTTAAGAAATACTAGGATTTACACCAAAAATAGACATTGACTTCTCTATTAATATGGTGCCTCAAGTTGAAAGTTCCATATCAAATGAGTACACCCAAGTTAAAGGAGTTTCATATGAAGATAAAGGAATTGTTAAATAAATTATGTATATGCCCAAATGTGTCCCTAGAGATCACTAATCCCTTTTGTGAAAAAAATGATGGAACTCTAGGGTTGTGCATTGACTTCAAATAGTTGAACAAGGCCAGTATGAGGAATAGACTTCCTTGGCCAAAAATTCATGATTTATTTGATCACCTAAAAGGAAAAAATATTTTATTAGAGATAGATTTTAGATCAAGGTACTATTAGGTGAGGATGAAAAGGAAGACATTCACAAGACATCTTATGAGTTTGTAGTGGTGCCATTTGCACTAACAAATGAACTATCTACATATATGTGTTTGATGAAGGAATATTTAGGTAATGTTTGGATAAGTTTGTCATTGTATTCTTGGATTACATCCTTTTTACTCAAACTTAGAGGATGCGCATGAAGAGCACTTGATATTAGTACTACAATTACTAAAATATAATCAACTTAATGGTAAGATGAGTAAATGTTAATTTTATCAAAGGACAATTCATTATTTGGGACACATCATCCATAAATAAGGAATAATAGTAGTTTAATAAGAGAACAAAGTTATTATGGGATCAAATACACACACTAATTTATTAGAATTAAGTTCATTTATCGGATTGGCTAGATATTATAGAATATTTATTCAAGGTTTTTGAAAAATGACACATCTACTTACATAATGGTAGAATAAAGAAGTCACATTTGAATGGACACCATGGTGTGAGAATTTTTTTAATAGTTAAAGAAATTTCTCACTAGTACACCCAATATCAAGATTGTTGACATAATTTTTTCTTTTTGTGGTGTGTACATATGCTTGGAAAGAAGGAATTGGTGGAGTTCTTATGCAAAATGGGCATGTGATTTTTTATATATGAATAAGAAAGTGTAGGGATCCTAAGAATAAATATGTCTCACATGACTTAGTGTGGATATGTTACCTCATGGGTAGAATTGTTTACTTAAGAACATAAAATAATGGGATGATGGATTTGTTTCGAAAACAAACTTTGAATGCTAGGAAAACAAGATGGTTGGAAATTCTTTATGAGTTTGATTTCGATATCAAATATATAATAGGTAAGGATAAAAAGGTTTTTGATGAACCCATCGGGTCTTCACTTAGTGAAACTATGCCATAGCACCTTTGTTCATAGGATACTAAAGAATACCCCTAATTTCACTAGATATTGATAAATACTACCAAAATCGTTATGCTGATTTCCCTTCCCAATACATATTTCCAGTTAAAAAAACCATATTTTCATGATATATTTATATTTTTTTACTAGATATTCCTTTTTATACCACAAATACATATAATCCCCCATACCCTACTCCTTGACCCCCAATACATACAATATATTGGCCTTACTTTTCACAATTAAAAAACAAACATTTATGAATGAATATGATAAGATATTGGTCCACAAGGTGAATCCCCTGTGAATGAACCGTTCAATAGAAGAGTACATGAAATGCATCCTACAACCATCAACATGTGAAAATAAAATTTAAGAACCATAATTCTTGAGGTTGTTATCTTAAGTGAGCATCACCTTCAAGTAAAAGAAGGGATACAACATGAAAACATATAGTAGAAATATTAAACTTACAGGTTGGAAGAGGATGGTAATCTTATTGATAATTGTAGAATTTGTGTTCCTAATTCCAAGGAATTATGGAAATTGGTAATGGATGAGATGCACAAGGTTCCATAACATGGATATCCTAGATACCAAAATACATTTGCAATGGCAAGAAGCCAATGATGTTGGCTATGAGTGAAGAAATACATTTTTGAGTATATAGCTAGGTGTATGGAATTTCAAATTGTAAAGTTTGAATGCATACATCCAACATGATTTCTACAACTATTTCCAATACCGAAGTGGAAATGGGAAGTTGTGACAGTTGGTTTCATCACTAAGTTTCCCATGACATTAAAGCAACATGATTTAAACATTGTATTGGTGGATAAGTTAACAAAAGTTTCTCTCTTTGTGCCATTCAAGTCAACTCATAAGGAACTTGGAATATAGATTAAATTTACATGAAAGAGATTGCTAGATTGCATGGAATGCCTAAGGAAATTGTACTAGACAGAGATCCCAAATTTACTTCAAAATTTTAGAAATGGATATTCAAATTATTTGAAACAAATCTTAATTTAAGTACAACATATCATCCACAAACAGATGGACAAACTAAGTCATTGAATATATGTTATTATCTAAATTTAGTAGGTTTTGCATATAATAATGGATAGCATGCATCTCTCAAAATGAGTCCATTTGAATATTTTTATGGAAGAAAGTACAATACTCCGATTAGCTGGGATGATCCAATAGACAGTGTAGTAATTGGGACAAAGTTACTTAAAGAAATTGAAGAGTGGATGGTTAAGATCAAGTAGAACTTGAAGACATCATACGATAAACATAAAATTTATTAAGAAAAGGGTAGAATATGAAGAGAATTCAAGATTGGAAAACACGTGTATTTGAAAGTTAGGCCAAAAAAGAGCTCCCCGAAGCTAGGAATTTGTCCTAAGCTAGTGGCCAGATATTGTGGGTAGCTTGAGATTTTAATTAGGATAGGGTTTGTCGTATATGAACTTGCATTACCCTCTTGCATAAAATAACATAATATGTTTCATGTGTCATTGTTGAAGAAGTATGTAAGTGATCCTAACCTTATTATTGATTGGGCTTTAATTCAAGTGGAACTATAAGGAGATATCCTAGTGCAACCAATACACATCCTAGAGACATGCCATATTTCTCAATATTATAGAAATATGGTAGTTAAAAATCCAATGGACCGACTATAGAATTGAATAAGCAATGTGAGAGCTTGAGGAAGCTATGGAGAAGGCATTCCCACATCTATTTTGACAATTTTGGTGTAATTTTTTAATAGATGTACATAGTGTTGAAATGAACAAAAAATGATGTATGAATTAAGGGGAAGTGGAATGTAACTCCCATATTTTGAAACCAGAATGTAATTACATGTGTAATGATGCAAGGCTAGAAGTCAAACAGAAACGATCTACGATGAACAAATATATTTTAAATATGCATGCTTGAATATAATATACAAAACCTCAAAAACTACAATGAAGGAGGAGAAGAAGAGATAGGGGGCTATGATTCAAAAGTGGGAGAAGTGGAAGGGGGATAAGGGAAGAGGGCCTTAGTGAGTTATATGGAACATGCCCTTAGACTTACTTGTCAATCTTGGTTAAGAATTTAACCCAAGGTCCTAAACCATGTTTATAGGATTGACTTGTTATTCACTACTTAATTACCTAAGATTAAACAAAGGAAAATGGAATCCTCGTAAGAAGCCACATAAAAAGTTGGGATCATGCACATAAAATGTGGAAAATCAATTAGAACATGATTCATTCATCACTGTTCTCAATCATGTGGCGAGCTAATTGTTGGTACATATCTCACACAAAGCAAAAAGCATGATGTGCATACTTATGAATGCATATTTTTCCATGGGGAATGGGTATTACCATGTGAAAAAAAACTTGACTTCCAATTAAGAATCGTTAAAGTCATAACACAAATATTATTGGAAAGCAATAAGCACCCCACAATGCAGTAATTAATGCTGCGGCTGTGGGGCACAACAACCGTCGGATTTGATTCCACTGTAGATCCAACGGTTGTTGTGCCCCATAACCGCAGCATTAATTGCTGCGCTGCAGGGTGCTTATTGCTCTCCAATATTCTTGGGCAACCCTATAATTTCCTTGGAGTCCAATACGAAGATTCCTTGGAAAGTATGATTGGATTGTAGTGATCAAATTTACAATGGAAAGTATGATTGGATTGTAGTGATCAAATTTAATTTTGCCTTGAAGTCCCAATACAAAGATTCCTTGAAAAGCCTATGATTGGAATGTAGTGATCAAATTTACAAGTGATAAAAATCATAACATGTTCATTGATGTAAAAGTCAAAGCTGATTGGAATCAGAATTTTAATTCATTCAAAACCCATGTAATTACCGGTGAATGAATACTAATTCTTTACCAACTCTACCCAATGTTATACGTTATTTTTTGTTGATGTCGTCGTAGGGAATGATCAAATTTTAACCCGTCCTAACCTTTCCAAAGGGTTCTATCGTATCCCTGAAGTGCTAAACAAAAATTGCCCTACAAAAGAAATTTAAAACCTTAATTTTATCATGCAAATAAAGAAGGGAAAGAAAATAGAATTCTTTTAAGAGAACGGTAAATTTTTTAATATCCCCTCGCCTAAAATGGTTCACCCTTCCAAGTATCTCCCTTAAAATATGATTTGTATCAAAATTTGAAACGTTATTGATAAATTGATTCAACATTCATTCACACAGTCATGGGGATATTATTGCTGTCATGTGGAGTCCAATATATGTCATTGGATATGGAAACATAAACGGCTACACTGTAATTTTGATGGTTATGAATAACAAAATAAATATTATATTTTTATAATGAAAAAAATAAAAAATAAAAACAAAAATTGAATTTCAATGTTGTGTGTGGTTTGTAAAAATAAGTGTTATTCAATCTTGAAATAGTGCACGGAAATCATTTTGTAAGCCATTCAAATCTAACAATATATAATCCACTCCACGCAACATTTAATACTATGTGACTTGATGTTTATTGTTTGACAAAAAGGTGTTTTTTTCCATGCTCAAATTTCAAATCCAAGTATTTATAATGGACCCATTCAAAATTAACAATATATAATCGACTCCACGCAACATTTAATACCATGTGACTTCATGTTTAATGTTTGACAAAAAGGCTTTTTTTGTTCAATGCTCAAATTTTTCACAAAAGGATTTTGTAACAAATTCAAATCCAATTATTTATAATGGACCCACTTAACATTTAAGACTTTATGACTTTGTAACAAATTCAAATCCAAGTATTTATAATGGACCCATTCAAAATTAACGATATATAATCGACTCCACGCAACATTTAATACTATGTGGCTTCATGTTTATTGTTTTTATTGTTTGACAAAAAGGGCGACTCCACGTAACATTTAATACGATGTGACTTCATGTTTGTTGTTTGACAAAAAGGCTTTTTTGTTCAATGCTCAAATTTTTCACAAAAGGATTGTGTAACAAATTCAAATCCAACTATTTATAATGGACCTACTTAACATTTAAGATTTTATGACTTTGTGTTTCTGTTTTTATTGTTCACCCCCCCAAAAAAAGAGCAATAAGCATCCAGCAGCACAGCAATTAATGTTACGGTTGTGGTACATAGTAATAGTTGAATTTGATTTAACTATTGATCCAACTGTTGCTTTGCCCATAACCACAGCATTAATTGCTACGCTGCGAGATGCTTATTGCTCTCCCAAAAAATTTGGTTCAATGTTCAAATTTTCCACGGAAATGATTTTGTAATGATAGCGTTATTTGCTGTTTTTCCGTCAATCATTCCTTTGCCTAAACTACACAATTAGTCTTGATTTTGTAATGATAACGTTTTTGCATTCCTTTCTTCAAATATTCCATTGCCTAAACTACACAATTAGTCTTTTTAGACGATGAATTAATACGTGGTTTTCGGAGGTTCTTTATGTTATATAGATGATCGATGAGAACAACGTCAACGTCAAATTAGGTGTAGGCTACCAACTATTTGGGTTTCGTGAACTCCATGAATTCATTTATATTCGTAAACAATTCATCTACTTAATAGTACGGGACATGCATTGGCATTGCAAGTGCAAACGCTTATAGGTAGCTTCAGAGACACACTGAAATCCAACCACAACTTCAAAAACAGCGTAGTTGAATTCCTTTCGAGGCAGAACACGATGACAATAGCTCTCTATATTCCTGCATCATTGCTTCCGCTTATGCTCAGGCTTATGATTTTGAGCAGCAATCACCTTTTATACGCTTCTCTGGCAACCAGTACAACACCCCCGGGTAAGAGCATGCAAGTGACTTTCTATTATATAGTTGATGAGATGCTATGGTTGAATTTCATGCCTTCTTCTTTGTTTTCTGTGGGGTTATGATGATTTGCAGGTTTTGATCCGTTTGTGTTTTTGACTGTCGATGGGGAGAGAGCAGCTGCAAGAAAATACGATTATATTGTTGTTGGAGGAGGAACGGCCGGCTGCCCCTTGGCCGCAACGCTTTCTACCAAGTATTCAGTTTTGGTAGTGGAGAGGGGAGGATCTCCTTATGGAGATCCTGACATAGAGAATGCCGATGCTTTTGGAAAGCCATTGATTGAGAGCGACAACTACACTTCCGTAGCGCAGACGTTTGTTTCAGAGGATGGGGTGAGTAACGCTAGAGCCAGAGTTCTGGGAGGCGGAACTGCTATCAACGCTGGCTTCTACAGCAGGGCGAGCAGAGAATATGTTCGTAATATGGGTTGGGACGAGGGACTTGTAGAGGAGTCGTATGAATGGGTGGAGAACCAGAATGCCTTCAAACCGTATCAGCTCACGCCTTGGTCATCGGCTATGAGAGATGGCCTACTGGAAGCAGGGGTTGTTCCATACAATGGATATACGTTGGATCATTTGGACGGAACCAAGATCAGCGCCTCCATCTTCGACAGCAATGGCAAGAGACACACAGCAGCTGACCTTCTCAAGTCTTCCAATCCCGATAATATTGTAGTCCTTCTCAATGCTACCGTCAGCAGGATTCTCTTCAACTCTCCAGCACAAGGTAATTTATTCAAACACATGACACCGTTTCTACGTTTATGTTTCTCCTACACATGACTGACGTTTCACAACATTCGTTGCGAAAATTGTCTAGGTAATTCTCAAAACATTTATAGTCAATATTAGAGTAACAGACTGATGTAGATTCAATATAGATTTAGTGTTTTGAGTATGAGTTAGATCATGCAGAAACGAAGGATGGCTCATTTCAGCAGCCAAGGGCAAGTGGTGTGGAATTCATTGACGGCCATGGCCGCTCTTATCAAGTTTTTCTAAATGAATCATCACGTTCCAGCGAGGTAATCCTTACTGCAGGAGCCTTAGGCAGCCCCCAAGTGCTCCTCTTGAGCGGAATCGGGCCATCTGAACATCTCAAAGAATTGAATATTCCTCTAGTACTACATTCGCCCTTCGTAGGCCAAAGGATTCAAGACAATCCCCGTGCATCCGTAACCTGGTCATCTCACAAATTCTACAGTAACCTACAGGTAGTAGGTATTCTTAAAGATTCTCAAAATTACATCGAGTACGCGAGCATCTTTGTAAATGGCAGCGCATCGCCACACGGCCCCAACAAGAAGAACGTTTATAGTCAAATCATTGGTGAGAAGGTGGCATTTCCATTATCGAGGGGAGAGCTTCGGTTGCGCAACAGGGATCCTCGAGACAATCCGTCTGTTAGATACAACTATTATTCTGAATCTCTGGACCTCCAGAAATGCGTGCAAGGCGTGAGGGTGGTCGCTAAACTCCTGAACACAACGTCTCTGAGGAGATTTAACTCGTTTAATCACATCAACTTCAGTGGACAGGCGTTGCCAAAGAACATGTCGGATGATGCAGCCGTGGCTCAGTTCTGCCGTTATACGGTGGCCACAATCTGGCATAATCATGGAGGATGTGAAGCTGGCTATGTGGTTAATGACAAGTATCAGGTGAAAGGAGTTGATAGTCTCAAGATTGTAGATGGCTCAACTTTCAGAGACAGCCCTGGAACCAATCCACAAGCCACCACTATGATGCTCGGCAGGTAAATATAATATAATTCCCAAGATTTGAATTGGATTTCTTTCTCGCCCTCTCTATCTAAAAGTGGAAGTGAACGAGATCTTGTTTTTGTGTATATATCTTGCAGGTATATAGGAATGAAGATTCTTCACGAGCGGAGAATCGGGCTGAATGACGATTCTTCACGAGGCCTTCGAACCGATTTACGTTAATAAAGTTCATCGACCACCGTATTTGCTCCTATATTATTTGTATTTAATAAAGATTTGAGTCGATTTACGTTAATAAAGATAATTAACCACCGAATTTGCTCCTATTTTATTTGTATTTTGCTATTAATATAGTATTTGCTTCACCATATGCGTTACCATCTTTTAATAGTTACGCATTAAACCATTTTAACCCTAAAGGTCAATTGAGATCATAGATCATATTTGGTGGTCATAGATACGGCTTCGTATCTATGGGACATATATTGCAACTCATTCTTTTTATAACGATACAACTATACGTCATACCCATATGCAAAGTATAAACATTTATTTTATTTTTTTAATTTGTATAAATTAAAATTTATATTGAAGGTTTTTATAAAAAAATATTACTACATTTAAATGTGCCCTATACATATATTACTTTATATTTAAAAAAAATTAATTAAAAAATCTGTGACTCATAAAATAAAAAATATATCTAAATAAAAATTAATTAAAAAACTCTATACATTTATAAAAAAATATCATAAATCCATCTTAATCACCAAAGGGGTCAAAAAATTGTTTAGCTGTAAATGTTTCTTAAAATGTAGAAATTTGAGATAAACAAAATTTATACTTAAAGGAATATCCCTCTTGATATTTAGTGGATCTAGTTTAAAATGAATCTATATTGATTAAATAGAAATAGCTTATCTTAAAACAAAATGCATATTTTAATAATAAAAAATTAAAATGATATATATATTATTATATATGTTATTGGGCCGAGAGGGGCTCTACACCCCAGTATGGGGAAGATCTTGTAACGTTAAGTAACGTTATTTTTATTAATAATTTTTTTTTTTTTTTAATTATAGGCCAAAATAAATGTAGGCCAGAAAAAAAACCTAATATGGAGGAGATGTTGTAATCTTCCTACCTAACAAAACAAGGCGTTGGTCTATTCCTAAAAATCCATGGGAGGAAAGGGTTTTCCATCTGTGTAAGTCTATCAGCGTTGAGGATGAAAATCAATTTCTCTTACAGTGCCTTGGTTACACCCACATTAAATCTTAATTTCATAGTATTCTCTATGATACAAACCTTTATAACCTCATAACTTGCCAAAACTATAGTGAGGTTGGAAAGCTTCTTGGCAGGAACAATATTTTAAATTAAACCAAGTATTTTCCTTCTTAAAGTATTATAGACCAAAGTTGATCCCAATGAATCATTATCATCGTCGTCATCGTCGGCGGCGGCGTTGTCGTCATCATCGTCGTCGTTGTCATTATCATCGTCGTCGTCGTTGTCATCATCATCATCATCCGTCGTCGTCGTCATCGTCGTCGTCGTCATCGTCGTCATCATCATCATCATCATCATCATCATCATCATCATCATCAAATATAATAAAAATTCAAACATTCTAAGAGATGGTAATGTTTGGCATGTTGTGAATAGTTATTGTTATAAGATGGAAGCTTTAAAAAAATATATATAAATGAAAGATTTTAAAAAAGAACATAAATGGAAATACATCTTTCGAAGATTAACTTTGCATACTTAATTGGTCAATAGCTTCACACGTCAAGAATTTGTTTAATAAAAATAAAGTAAAAATTCACATATGTCATTAAATGATTAGCTTCTTGATACCAATTTGAAAAGTAAGTTAAAGGAATTTGAATTAGACCAATGGGTGACATTAACACCCATTGTTGTTGCAACTTGGGGTTTGTTTAATACTACTAGAGTTATATGGGATGATGTGACGTGTCAATAAGATTAAGGACACTGAATTTTAAATAAGGTCTAATATGGTTTCCCCTGTTTTACAAAGTGTCCTTCCTCTTCATCCCTAGAGATTATGACCAAATTTGAAAATACTCTTTTCAACAACCATGATTAGTGCAATTAGTTAATTATTTATGGATAAAGATGCAGTATACTAACTAGAAATTTCCCCAAGGAGGTGCAATAATACACCGATAAGGTGGTTGTTAGAGGGTAAAAGAAGGAAGAAAATGCAACATTAAAATGAGGTAGTGCAAGACTGCAATTAATACCACAACCAAATGAAACACTTCAATTTATCAAAAGATAAAGAATAGTCCAACTCAAAATATATAACTACACAATAGCAAATAGGGCTTTCCAATTAACATCACATTATACAACGAACATGCAATGGCATGGGAGAAATTTATCTCATGAAGAAAGGAATCCAATGTGTTGTTATAACTATAAATAAGGAAACACATGTTTGATAAGAACACATGTATTCAAACATGGTCTTCCAAACATATTGGGCCAGTCGCAATCTTGGATGAATTGCAACAACTTCTAATCCATCAACCTGCCTTGAAGCAAAACAAACTTATCATTCAAATGGCCCTCTCGATCACAACCACTTTCCTCTCAACAAAGACACTTTCCTCTTAGTAGATATCTGATGTGAAATGGGGATTCCAGAAGTATTCTAATACCTCAAAGATCTTGGAAAATAGCTAATAAAATTTACAGCCTCTTAAATCAGTACCTAACTTCTTGAGATAATTATAGACATGAATGATCAATTTATAATGAGATGAAAAGCATTTCAAAATGGATGCAATAGAGCTAGGCATTCACCTAGGATGTAATAGCAATATGATTTGAAACATTTTGAGATTCATTGGAAGCCAATGTAGTGGGTACCTAAATTTTTGAAATGATTATAGACATCAATGTTCAATTTATAATGAGAATAAAAGAATTTCAAGATGCTGGCTCTTTATATATATCCCCCATATACTGGTTCATTCTATATTAGGATATATACCATATTCATCAACACGGTTTCATACTTCAATATATATCAATGTAGTGAATAGTCCCTCCAACCTTGAACAACATCTAACTTCAAAACCAAGCCAAATATCTTACTTGGATGAGGGTATCAATAACAACATTTTTTCTTACAAAATAATGCATGGAATAGGATAGAATTCAAATTGTTCAGGCTAAAAATAGCCTCCTTAACTTGATTTCATATTTCAAAAACACATGTCAAAAGATCCATGCACATCTACTTGTAATATATAAGTAGCAGTTCGAGAAAACAATAGACAATGAAGACATAACAGACATAATACATGTATTTCTACAGATTTCCCAATTGTTTAGAATCGTTACATCAAATATTTTTCCATGTAGAATCTTTAGTACAAATAGGTTGAATGCAATTTGTTTTCGTAAACCAAAGTACTGGAAAGTGTGTGAAGTTTCTCTACCTACAAAGTGTTGGTAGTTTGAGATCAACAAATTGAATGGAAATGCAAAACACAATAAATGCACTAGGGAGGGGCGTTGGATTGACACAATGTCAAGTGACCCCCATGAATGGGTTATGTGAAAAAGGACAATTCCATCTTATATTTCTGTGGAGTCCATCTACCCAATGAAAGTACTGAAGAGAAATTAGATGGTTTAGGCATTAGTAGTTGTTACAAAACTCCTTAGTGTGGGTTGGAGAAAAATTCAAAGCAAGCAATCTATCACCTTTAGTTGGGGGTCAATAGGTTCAACTCTATTGTGACTAGGACGATAAGCAACAGGCAAAGGAGAGTCCATTGGGTAACTTAGAAGAACCATCTGAAGTGAGGGTAGACTACCAGAGGAGCAGAAGAAACCACGGTGTGAAGAGATCCAACCGAAGAAGTGGAATAAACCGCTTTGGTGTGGGGAAGAAGCATTTAGAGAAACGAAAGAAACTGTGGAATTTAAGAAATCCAAATAGAGTAGACGAAGAGCCTAAAGGACATGAGTCTAAAACAATGAAAAAGGACACATGTGGAATTTGGATTGGAGGAAGGGAGGATGAATTCTTGAGCGGTCTCAACAATCACCCCATGGTTAAACATAGTTGTCATGACCCACTCCAAGATCATAAAGAAGCCTAGGCATCAAGGAAAAGTAGAAGTAACCATGGCCGTTAAGCAGAAGAAAGCTCATAAAGCAAAAGAGCAACAAACAAGTCTACAATAGAAAGAGGAGTAGATATGATTTTCTATCTTGCCCAGGTGCCACATACAAATGGAGGAGTGAAAGGTAAATGTAAAATATTTGAAACCCTTCTAGAAAAGTCCCTTAGGTAATCCCTAAGTTGTAGGATAGTTACTAATAAAATAAAATAAATATTAGGTTGATTTAGAACAGGGCACAAAAGGTCATATGGTTAGTCTTAACACTAATTTTGATGCACGATCAATGGTTTAAGACATACATGTATATACATGTGCAAGGCATAAGAAATAAAACACAAAGGAAGAAGGATTCAAACAGGCAAATCCTGTCAGGAGAAGATAACCACATGCATGTTCAAGCCAAAAAGAATACAAAAAAAGGCTAGTCTAGGTATGTAGTATCCATGAGGAAGCACCCCGCAAACATGCTACAACAATTGTGTTGTACTTCAAGTTAAGGGAATCGACTTACAAAAGGAAGACAAGAGAATAGTTACAGGTCAGCAAAGCGATTTACTATATTTTTTCTCTCAAGCTATGTAGAAATTATTTTTTGTCATCACTGTATAACAAGAAAATCCAAACTGATGTTGTGATATGTTGGTACTTGCATAAGTAAAAGTTATTTCCAACATGTATATATTTATGCATTAATTTATCTACTTCATACTTATGATTTATTTGTTTTACTTGAAACAACAAATCTTAACACACTTCAAAATCAACTAACATCACACAAGGAAGATTTTTTTTCTCAAAAAAGGATAATTACTTTAAGTGAATGCAAAAATAATAAATGGACATTGGATAAGTAATCATTAAAAGTAATTTAAGTACTACATATTCTATTAAATGTGTGCTAAAAAAATAGAAGAAGAGCACAGACCTTTTATGTTAGTTGTTTTGTAGATGTAAACATATTTCTTTACATGTAATTCTATTTAATTTGACAATAAGTATTTCTTAAGATACCGCAAAAATAAATGTTTAAGAGACCTTCAAATGCCCCTCTTCCAACAAGAGAAAGCTACTTAAGGGAATACATTTTATGTGTAAAAGGGTTAATGTCAAACCAACAAAGAAAAAATGACTGTTATGTTTGGTTGTCTCCTTTAGAAAAGCAGAAAAAAGGGACTACCTCTTTCTAAACCCAAGAAAAGAAAACTATAACCTATTTATGAAGAACAAATTATGAATTTTTTTTATCCCATGAGTAAAAGACTAACCGGGCTAGTTGATAGCTTCAGAGAAGGGAACATGCACTACAACAAAATCCTATGATTGGCGTCTCTTTTAGCTTCCTTTTTAGCGTCCACTATCACTTTTAGTGTATTTTTCATCATTTTTTGGACAAAGTGGACACTTTTCTATGGGATGGTGATTTTAATGGCATTATTTGCGCCCCTTTTTAAAATTTGGCACTATTTTGGACGCTAATTAGCATCCCAATTAGCGTCCCAATTAACGTCCTTATTAGCTTCCCAATTAGCATCCCAATTAGCGTCCCAATTAGAATCCCAATTAGCATCCCAATTAGTGTCCCTTTTATTAGTTGGAGTTATTTTGGACACTAATTAGCATCCCAATTAACCCAATTATCGTCCCAATTAGCATTCTGATTAGAATCCCGATTCACGTTCTAATTAGCATCCCAATTAGTGTCCCTTTTTAAAAGTTGGTGCTATTTTGGATGCTAATTAACATCCCAATTAGCGTCCCAATTAGAATCCCAATTAGTGTCCCAATTAGCATCCCAAATAACATCCCAATTATCATCCCTTTTTAAAATTTGGCGCTATTTTGGTTTATAATTAACATCCTAATTAACGTCCCAATTAGCATCCCAATTATCATCACAATTATCATCCCAATTAGAATCCCAATTAGCATCCCACTTAACCTCCCAATTAGCATCCACAAAAGTATCCCATATAATGCCAAGAATAGCCTCCAAAAAAATGTCTTGAATAGCATAACACCATATATTAATCCAGGGTTAGCGAAAGGAACTGCGCCATGAATTTCGGCATGAAAAACATTCAACATAACGCCAAGTATAGATCCAGGAATTGCACCTAGAAAACATCCAACATAGTGCCAGGTATAGATCCAGGTATAACGCCTAGAATAATGCTAGAAATTTTGAAAGAAACCGTGCTAGGAATTGCACTAGGTTTAGAGCTAGGAATTGTGTTCAGAAAATGTCCAACATAACATCTGATATATCAATGTCAATGCTAATGATCATGATTCATGTGATAGTACTTTTGGATCTTGATGTATCGTAATGGTACCTAAATGATCGTAATCATGGCACTTTTTGATCTTGATTAATCCTAATTAGGAGTAAATTACCTTAATGTCACCTAAATTTCTCTAATGGAATTTGAGTGTTCTCAACAACATTTGATAGACCCTAATGGCATATGATTGTCCCTAACAACATGACAATTATGCATTACAATAATTATGATGGAGCGTATGGATATGATTTGATGAGTATAAGACTATATAATCCATTATTGTGAGGTAGTATGGATCCTTGCTCATTATTATCACAATTATATTGATGATGACTATGACGATGACAATGATGTTGATTTATTGTATGATGATGACAACAATGTGGCTGTGGATGTCAACAATGATTATTCATGTGGTATCACTTTTGGATCCTAATTGATTCTAATGGCCTAAATGTCAATAACAACATCTAAACAACCCTATTATCATTGAAATGAATGTAACGACATATCAATGACCTTAAGAATTACATGACATGAATCCTAATGTCGATGAGTGATTAAGAAAACTAATGGCATATGCGTGACCATAATGACAACGATGACGATGATTTTCTTGATGATGTACTTAATGCTGCTGATGATGATGATAATGAGGATGATGATCAAGATTATGTTGATGTACCATATGGAATTGATGATGATGATGATGATGATGATGACAACGTTGATGTCCATGATTATGATACATGTCCTAATACTTCTGGATACTGCAAAAAATGAGATATTGGAGTTAATAACAAGTAATAGAGGTTGTGAGGTGTTGACCATAAAAATATTGTTATCCATTGGGTTATACATTGACTGATATGGCCATTTGGTTTAGTAGTTCCCCCGCCCCCCCTACACCCCCCTTGCAGAAAGGTACTACAATACCACCGATCATGGTGCTACCAAAATGTTACCCTACAAGGTTCTTTTGGACAACCCCCCATCCATACCCTCATTTTTACCAAGAACCTCCAAGGAACAAGAAGTGGATATCAATCTTAACACAAAATCTAACTTTCTTTTTACTCTTAAGGACATTTTGGTCTTGGTTTAAAATGGAATGAAGCAACAAGCATTTCAATAATGCCCATAGTGTTAATTTGAAGAAGTGGATCAAATGTTTTTACATCTTTGGCCTTATAGGTGGACATCTCTCAAGGAAAAAAGTAATTAGCTGCTCAAGTTTTATGGCATTGGTGGATTTGTTGTTAAACATTCAAAATAATTGGTTCATTTTTCGATAATTATTTTAAGGTTTGTCAAATTTCTATTAAAGTTTAAAGCAATTTTGTTTGTTATGTGAAATGCACTTGAACTGACATATTTGAGTATTATTTTTCATTTTACCTACTGCGAAGCCACACGATAGACTTTAATAGATTTTGTCGGATATCTATGTTGTGCGCTATGGCAAAGATTAGGTCACAAGATGTAGGAGTGTCTTTGGTTGTAGAGGGAACCCCAACATCTGCACATTCCGAGGATAAAAATGTGTCTGCGAATTGAAAAACTGTGAGCGGTCATCGAAAGGGTGGTGGAGATCTTGGGACTCCCGCCAGTGCTTTCGTTATAAGAAATATCAGGATAACTGCGAGACCCAATGCTAGGGTAAATCTTGTACCATTTTCTCCAGGTAGTAACCTTGAGCAGGAGTGGCCTTCAAATGCAATAGTAAACAATGGAGGTGATGGAACCATGGTAGATGGACCAAGGTCTTCTATCAAGAAGAATAATGGGGGGAGTTCGAGGAGAGGCACGGGAAAAGGAAATGGAAGCAACAGAGTTTGAGTAAAAAGAAAGGGTAAGCACAATTTCTCTGACACTTAGAGAATCATATTGTTATGATGTTTATGTTTATGTTTTTCTTTAACCTCTTTCGAAACAAACCTAGCCTACAATATTATTCTCTCATAATTGTAATTGAATTGGATGTCAACGTGGCTTCCAAAGTTTTGGTTTTCTTTATTCATCTTAAGAATAAAGACACAAGAACAATGGAGTGGGTTACATAGAAAATGAATTCACATTTATATCCATATTCCAAAGATGTTCGGAAGTTTAATTGGCTGGATAAGCACATATGGATAAGAACAACATGGAAATAGTTGGCAGATAAGGTTGGGTGGCAATGGGGCCACACACGATTTTCTGGGTTTGCATGGTGGTTAAATATCCCATGCATTGTCCATGAGTATTAGTGGTAAATTTTATGGCTCAATACCTTCAATTTCAAGCTCTACCTATGGAATGATCCCCAAGGATCGTGCTTAATTTTATCAACCTTGACATTTCCACCAACACACTTGTAGGAAACAATCTATTATGAAGTACATGCATGATGATTTGGAGCCTCACACATTTCCTATAAGACCCAATGATAAATTTTATGGCCTAATAGGTACCCTATATTTCATTCTTAAACCATGGTCTAAGAGGGGACACAAAATATGAGATATAATGGAAAAACCAAAATATAAGAAATCCACACAAATATTTTCATATATATATATATAATAAAAAATAACTAAAAAACGAAAAACATAAAGCAAAACATTCAAAACACTTACCTCACTTATGTCTTGTACACTTCTAATCAGGCACACCACCTTCCATCGGGGACATGAATATACCCATTTCTTAGGCACATACATTCAAAAACATGTTCACAGACATGGGATATGAACTCCCAATGGAGCCTCGGAGATGGGATTCCTCATGTATGTTGTTGTTTCTCTTATCTTAGTAGGATTTTGAACCCTGGAATCAACCTATTACCAATGCCAAATCTAAGGTTAGTTGAGAACCACTTTCCACATGTCATTATTAACTGTAGTTCATAACATATTTCCAAAATTGTGGTTTGGATGCCTCCTCATAAGTGGAGGATTATGAGTCAATGACATGGTTTATCTGAGATATCAAACTAGAAAAACCTTGAAGCCTCACAATAGGCTTCTTAAAGAGATCAACTGAATAATCTCTTTCCTCCTCCCTTTTCTCATCTTAAAGGGATGACTCGTAGACTTGGGTCACTTCTGTATCAATGGGAGGCTCTATGAATAAATTTCTCAAGGGAGATCACATATTTACTTTGTAATCCCATTTTGATGGGGTTTGAGGAGAACAATGGGCTCCCTCTTGATCTCTAAGATTACCATTTGTTCCAGTCTAGTAAGGAACAAGCCATCAACAACAAATGTATGGAATATTCTCTTTTGTTGACTCTATGCTGACACCTAGGAGGATGAATATCTAGGATAACTGATCCTGCATTCTGTGGATCCTATCAATCCCTCTATACCTCAGCACTCATCTCCCTTTAAGCATACACATGATATGCATACTTCGTTACTTGTCATCAGATCAAGTCACATCAACCTCCTCTAGTGAATCTTTCCTGCAATTTAAATTTAGTTCGATAGTCAACAATAACCAATATCAATTTTATATAATGGCATAGTCTTAGCATCCATCCATATATTATCTCTATTCCATCAAGAGCATATTAATCACATATATGCAACATGTCATGACAATACAAAGAATAAAAACAAATAGGCATAGAAATTCCTCCCTCTTTATATTTTCCCTTATGCAGAAGTCACAGTATCATCTTGATATAGTCATCATATTGGACATGTAATTATAAAGTGTGCAACGGAATCATCATCATATCATCCTCATGCAGTATCACACATTCATTATCACAATCTAGGTTAAATCATAACCGTATATATGAGAAATTTAACACATGAGGTCATGCTAATTTCATAGATGGATTTTAATAGAAAATGCATGAATCATAGAGGACAAAAAATTTCAAAGCAGAACCACAATAAATCATCATATATCATCATATATTTGCAGAATTTGAGACGTGTAGATTTACCAGGCGTTGTTGTTCTATATACCGTTCTATTCCAATGTTCAGATAAAAAACCACCATTGTATATGTTGTATTAGGGTCTATCAAATGTTGTTGGGGACACTCAAATGCCATTAGAGAAATTTAGGTGACATTAAGGTAATTTACCCCTAATTAGGATTAATTAAGATCAAAAAGTACCATGATTACGATCATTTAGGTACCACTATGATACATCAAGATCCAAAAGTGCTATCACATGAATCATGATCATTGGCATTGACATTGATATATCAGATGTTATGTCGGACGTTTTCTGAACACAATTCCTAGCTCTAAAACAACCAGCGTAGATCCAAATCCTAGGCTCTATCAAGCGCCGAGAGGGATCAAATCTCTTTGTAGGTATCCATTGATTTGATTCAAACCAAAAGACACATCTTTTTATTTAAGGTCCACATATAATATTTTATTATTAATATTTAATATTATTTATGGCCCACATATAATATTTATTATTATTTTTTATTTTGTTATGAACTAATATTACAACATCTCCCCCATATTGTGTTTTTATCCTCACCCATATTTTTTTACGGATAATTAAATTTTTACTTTTTTATTGTTTTTTAGGTAGGAAGATTACAACATCTCCTCCATATTAGGTTTTTTTTTGGCCTACGTTTATTTTGGCCTATAATTAAAAAAATTATTTTTTATTAATAAAAATAACGTTACGTAATGTTACAAGATCTCCCCCATACTGGGCTATAGAGCGCCTCTCGATGCAATAACCAATATCAATTTTATATAATGACATAGTATTAGCATCCATCCATATATTATCTATATTCCATCAAGAGCATATTAATCACAATATGCAACATGTTATGACAATACAAAGAATAAAAACAAATTGGCATAGAAATTCCTCCCTCTTTATATTTTCCCTTATGCAGAAGTCAGAGTATCATCTTGATATAGTCATCATATTGGACATGTAATTCTAAAGTGTGCAATGGAATCATCATCATATCATCCTCATGCAGTATCACACATTCATTAACACAATCTAGATTAAATCATAACTGTATATATGAGAAATTTAACACATGAGGTCATACTAATTTCATACATGGATTTTAACAGAAAATGCATGAATCATAGAGGACAAAAAATTTCAAAGAAAAACCACAATAATCATCATATATAATCATATATTTGCATAATTTGAGACACACAGATTTAGCAGGCGTTGTTGTTGTATATGCCATTCTATTGTTGTATATGCCTTTCTACTCTAGTGTTCAGATATGAAACCACTTCTTGAATAGGAGTAAGAAGGAAATTCTTGAATAGGAGCAAGAAGCGACCAAACAAAAAATGGGGTGCGGAAAGATAGAGATCAAGAAGATCAAGAATAGGTTCATAGGAAGGTGACGTTGTGGCGGTCTGATGAAGAAAACACACGCAAGAAGATCAATAATAGGGTTCATAGGTAGGTGACGTCGTGGCAGTCTGATGAAGAAAGAACATGTTGTATCATAAATGCATAGCCGACGATGAAAGATGTAGACATACAACCCTATAAAATATGCCTTTGGCATAATCATAGACTCGGTAAATATCAATTGGAAGACTAGAAGTTAAAAAATTTCAAATTTCCGAAATCATTGTACCATGAACCTGTAACAAACTGTCAAACTTAGACTTGAAGGTACATTTGAAATCTTATTTTAAACACCTATTTGTACTGCTCTTACACGTAATAAAAATTTGCAAATTGCCAAATATATTCCTTGGTTGACGTGAGTGTATTTCTTAGTAATAATTACATATGCAATTTCAACTTAGAATTGTTTTCTCAGGTCAATATTTCATTTTCTAAACACATCTCTATTGCTTGCAGTAAATATTTGCCACCTGTTTCCAAAAAGCAACAGTTCTTAGAATTAATGTCCTCTTGTAGTTTTCATTTTTTTTTAATATTTATCAATTCTTTAGCTCTCGTGACTTCCATTTTCATTAATCATTTTTGAAATTGGAAAACTTTTATTTTTCACACATAATTAATATATATATATTTTTTCTTTTCAAAAATTGAGACCTCAATTAATTTATTCTCTTCTATCTACAAACTTTCTTGTTTGAGAATCTTTCATTCATCCAAGATTGGAGAAAGTGCTAATTATTATCGCTCGGAAATACCTTTGAACCAAAGAGACCAAAGGTGTCAGAAGTATCAGAGAGTAGGTCCATGTCATTGATTAAACTTCCTCTCACTTCTGAATTGGTGCTTTCGAATTTGAGGGGGGTCCCTAGATGATTTGAGACTTCAACCTTAATTTCATGGGGGGAAATTGTACCTCAAATATGCAATAAAATACTCAAAATATGCACTTTCTTCTTCAAATCAGTAGTATAAACTTCAGATTTATGATTAAATATGTTTAAAAAACACAAAATTTGTAAATCTGTGATAATCTTCCCCTATTTCTATAATGAAAGTTGCATAACAGAAAATAGAATTGACCAAAAGAACTGCCTAAAATCAACGTTGTATTGCTTATATAAAATATCCCCCTTATAAATCTGCAACCAATTTTGAAAACCAACAATGATATTCTATGAAATTTCCCTTGAAACCACTTGAAAATCCACTATTTTTGATGATGGGTTTCTTTCCCTTGGAATGATAGAGTGAAATGAAAAGAAAAATTGCAAAGAAAAAGATAATATTTGAATCTCACAAGTTCAAGAACTTCAAAACTAGAATTTTGAACATGTAAGAGCTATGCTAGATAGGATTCTTACACATGTATTGTCATACTTTTTTTCCAAAAGATGTCAATTTAGTCCTCATTATGAAGTTTCGAAAAAATTGGTTACAAGTCAACACAGTTAAATTTTCTGCTTTTAGGATACATTGATTTTTATACCATGGCCGATGGATTTTCTTTCACATTTTCTGCTTTTGCTTTATCCTCTTTTATTTGACTATTCCTTTTATGGGTGGAATAATCAACTGTGAACATGCCTTTCTGACACTGAATCTTATACTTTGGAATTTGTTACTTATGCAACATTTTTGTCTCATCCACTCTCATTGTATGTTGTTTGGCTTTAAATTTTGTTTGTATGTTTTTTTCATGTGTATCCTCACTATTTTACTCTTCAAGTATCCTGTCGATTTGTTCTAACTATTTGGTTTAAAAATTTGAGTTTGACAAAAAGCATTTTCTAGATGACCATGCACAATACTTTGACAGTGTTTAGAATGCTTACACTCCTAGAAGATGTTCTTGACCATGTCTAGTTTTCCATGTCAAGGGCATTTTTCATCCTTAAAACTAATTCAAGCTAATATTGATTTTGTAGGGTGCCTTTGTGCACAGGGATGAAATTCATTCAAAGGAGAGATTAATGGTCCATCTTTGCGTATTTTCACAAATTCCTGAGAGCTAGAATAAGCCAGAATCCTAATGATACTCAGGTTAGTCAGTTTTCACGAGCTCTAAAGAAGGTGATATTTTCTTGTTGTTTGATTAATATATTTTTTCATTTGAAGTTGCATTTGGAAATTCATTGTCAAAAGTATCTTGAATTGGAATATTGAGTTAATCCAATCGATTTGTTGTTCTCCTGCATGTACATGAACATGCACATATGGGGTCTTGTTTACTGTCATAGTCATAGTCATCTCCACGCCAACGATGGGAAGCCTCCAAGTATGTTTGAATTCTGCAACATATTACAGAACTAAAATAAAACCAGGTGATTTAAAATAATGTTATGGTCATGTCAGTTCCTTTCCTTGTATGGTCAAGTTTCATCCCAGAAAATTATTGTGAGCTGAGCTTGAATGTTTTTAGCCCTCGCGGCTAAGCTAAAACTAAGTCATATTGGTTGGAATATTCATGTGCTAGTGGAAGACCGAGGTAATTAGCTTTATAAGTAATGTAGTTAAGTTCTCAAATGGAAATGGGTGGGTGAGTGGAATCCATGTGAGTCTCTTAGCAATGGCTTCCATACTTGTTGTGCTGATGATCATGCATGCGGGGAATGGCATGATATGTTGCAGGTGACTATAGGAAAGGATGTAAACTCATATAGTATAGCTTATACATTTGCATGGCTTGTACCCTCAAAGGACATGACACGACACAAGCTTTGATACACTACATCAAAACATTTGGATCAATAGGAAGGTTAGTCAATTATTTAGTTTAAATGGTTTTAAATTTGAGCATCTTTTGCACATGATTAAAAATACAGTCAAGATGATAATAATATTATACTGCAACTATAGTGAATCCGATTAGAATTTTATTTATTTTTCTACATGATTTATGTTAGTTTGCAGTAAAAAATCTCTTTTTGTATAAAAGTAAAAATATTCAAAAAAGTTTGCTTTGTAGGTCAATTGTACTCTTTGAAATATGTCCTTCAACATGTAATCATGGATCTGTTTAGCTCCCCAAAATATTTAGATAGTATGAATAAAATCAAATAGAGGGCCTTTTAGCTAGAGCTAAAAATTTACCCTAGGAATAATAGTTTGCCATTGTCTTCTAATCAAAGTCTATTTCTGAAGTACTTCAGTAAATTATGTTGATTGGTAGTTAAGGGAAAGAAGCAGAGGGTAAGAGAATTTAATTTTGTATTTAGAAGAAGCAACCTCTCACTTCAACATTCATGTTCCTAAGCACACATTGGAGTCCATTCAACTCAGTTTCAACTGCTTTTGCATGACCTCCACCTTTGATTTCTATCAAAGAAGCCTACAAATTTCCCACTTTCACTTGGAAATCCTTTGGTATTCTTGTTTCCACTATCAAGGATTTGGATAAACACCATTTCCTACTGTCTTTCGGGGTGCCATTTATCTTATATGAGAAACCTCTTTGGGAAGAGTAGCTACTATTTTTTGGAGGTGGGTGCGTAAATATGGTTGTGCTCACTTTAAAATGTTATAGCCACACTTTGATTCACACTAAAGTGAGTGATTGAGCCGCTATCACTAAACGAACTTGCTTTTAATTATTGAGTGTGATGACCTTCATGCCTCTAACTAACCAACCAAATACTTTTCTTGATATGAAACACATGTACCAAAGAGATCTCCAATATTTGGTAGCTGAATAGTAACTGCCCAAGCTAAGCACAGATTTTCATTGCTTTCACCACAAGGTTCTCATCTTTCTCCATCAATTAATCTTGTAACTATTTAATTTGGCTGATTTTCAATTATCTTATTGACTAGGAAATACATGATTTTTTTTAAATTCCCTAAACATGATTGACACCATCCTTTTCAAACAAGTCAAGGATGTGATTAGTCTCCGGTATCTCGTCCTTGATTTTTAAGTGGCAGTTGTTTTTGTTCATTTTAACCACCTTTGTTAAGGATTGAAATAACTCCATTTCTCAAATTTGCAATTCAACATTTTCTATAGTTAATAAATCTCAGGATCACATAATACCGTGCAAAGAGTAAAATGTTAATGACACATAAATGTCGAAAACATTCATTGAGATCACTTGAGATTAACACATTGCGGTGAAACATTAATCCTTCAAACATTACTGTAATAAAAAAAATATCAAATCAATTCCAATCTTGTATCATTAGTAAGTGTCAAAATTTTCTAAGAGTCAAGTGTTGATATGAATTTTATGAGTGTCAAAATCATACACAACAATCATTTCCAGCTCTGTACAAGTCCTATTCTCACTTGAAAATAAAGGTATTTCTGAACTGAGGTTTCTTACAATCATTTTTTCCAAGCTGTAGCATCATTATATAGTGTGTTCATGACTTAAAATTACAGCGGTACCCTCTTATTGCAGTATGGTGTAAACAATGGTTATTTTTCTTGAATATCATTGTATTATCATTTAAGGATGTGTCTTCATGTCATCTTATCATGGGTCTCTTAATGGAGTATGATTAAATATTAATCCTTAAACAAACATAACGGTTGCTAGGGAATAGTGATTTTTGCAATCCCATTAAGCCATTTTCTTGAGTTTTATTCAAAATTCCTAGAAAAGGTTTATGGATTTCATAACATGCTTGATCATATATTGTGAAATTATACAACCTATCATCCTTTTCCGACCATTAGATACTCAGTTGTGCATTAATCCTTTTTACCATTATAGAGGACTCTGTAAGTTAGGCTCCTAAATTCTTAAAGGGTGCTAGCTCAATGGAAGAGCGTCTTCCTTACAAGCAGGAGATTGGTGGTTCGATTCCTCCATGCCCTAATGATATTATGATATTGGTTAAAAACAAATAAATTAGTAACAAAAAAAAAGAGATAAGTGACCAAACAAAATGACCAAAATTCGTATATAAATTTACTAAAAATGACTAAATTAGTGACCAAAAAATGAGAGATGCGAAACTAGGAATTAAAAAGGATGCAACACATGGCGCTAATGATGAAGCCAAACATGGTGTTGATGTGGTAGAAAAATAAGATGTGAAACTAGGCATTAAAAAGGATGCAACAGGTGGCACTAATGATGAAGCCAAACATGGCGTTGATATGGTAGCAAAATAAGATGTTACTTTGGATGCAAAACATGACGCTACATAGGAAGCAAAATATGGTGTAACAATAGAAGAAATATTTGGTGTCATTTTGGTAGCAGAACATGATGCAAAAAAGGAAGTGAAAATTGGTGCAAATTTGGAAGTGAAAATTGACGCATATTTGGAAGTAAAACATGGTGCAAAATGGGATGCTAAAGTGGTAGCAAAAATGGATGCTAATTTGGATGCTAACATGGTGCTATCGAGGATGCAAATATGGCACTAACAGGGATGTCATTTAGGAAGAAAAAGAAGATATTCGCTAGGAAGCAAAATAGGACATTATTTAGGAAGCAAACCTCGACGTTGTTTAGGAAGAAAAGTTGGACGCTATTCTGGAAGCAAAAAAATAAATGCTATTTTGGACGTCATAAAGGATGCTATCTAGGAAGCAAAAAAAGACGTGTTTTGGGACGCTTCAAGTTTTGTCCATGATGCGTCCCATTTAGCATCTAGTTTGATCACTCAATGTAAAAAAAAATACACTAAAAAGGGGCGCTAATTCCAGGATTTGTTGTAGTGATGTTTTCGTGTGTGCATTTTTGCATTATTTTTTTACTTAATGATATAAAAAACAATATTTGAGGGTTCACAGACATAGAGAGTGATGATGAGATGGTCACATGGAATGTGTATTAATGGATTATCAATTTCAACATAGGAAAGAGGCATGCTCATGAGGTGGTCAAATCCAATGTTGATCAATGGAGTATCGGAAGTGTTGAAGGGAGTGATGTGAACACTAGTGGAAAATGCGAGATTAGTGACCACAAGACCAAAATTTTTTCTCACCACAACTTTTTTAAAGGGATATATGACCAAAATTGATAATTATAAGTGAGCTAACTAAAAATGACCAAGATAAATGACCACTTTTGGTCATACGATAAAAACCAACTAAAAAAGACCAAGATAAATGACTAAATTTGATCACGGGATATGTAGACTACAAATGACCAAATAACAATTGGTTATTTATTTGGTCATTTTTATTTGTGTCACTTCGGCAATGGAAAACATTACAAATTTGAGAATGAATTTGTACATTTTACTAAATTCTAACACTGCAGGTCTCTGAATCCATCTGCAGTGTTAGAATTTAGTAAACGTTACGCCACAAATTTTACCACTATCTAGAAAATAATTTTTTTACATTGAAAATATTTTTGGTATAGTGAATATGGTTTAGAAAAATAAAATAAAATAAAGCAAAGCAAAATAAACACAAAACAAAAATAAAATAAGAAAACACAAAACAAAATTAAAATAAGAAAACAAAAAACAAAACATAACAAAGTATTCATTTTCATTTTGAATTGCATCTTGAGGTTGAAACCTAGAAGGAGAGGTATGACTGCAACATAGTATGGGGTTTGGATTTTTTGGTATCATTTTTATTATTTCCTCTTTGTCCTCATTCACATGTAAAGACGCCTCAAGAAACTACACCATAGGTATGGGGTTTGGATTTTTTTAGTATAATTTTTATTATTTGATCATTTTCCTCATTCACGTGCAGAGACGACTCAAGAACCTTAGGTATGGGGTTTAAATTTTTTTGGTATCATTTTTGTTATTTTCTTCAAATTTCTTTATCCTTTATTTAGGTTTGGTTATTAGTCCCTGCCACCATACTTTTCACCTGGTCAAAATGTGCATTGACTTTTAATTAGTTTGTTTGTTCTTTTAAAAGGTTTTCTATAGTTTTAAAGAATAATATATTTGTAAAGTTAAAATTATTTTTTTGAATATTTGAAATTTGTTGATTCTATTTTTTCATTGGTTGACAATACTAATGATGAGACATAGTTCTCTCCCTTCCAAACCTTAATTGTGAGATTAATAAGTAATTTTAAATAATTTTAAAATGAAATAAATATATAAATTAACACCCTTACATGTGTTGTTATTTTTCATTCGGTGTACTCTTTGATGCACTGATAGAGGTATGGGTAGAAGCCCTCGAGACCTGTACCAAAAATGAAACTGAGGGAAAGTGTTTTGTATATGCACTGAGAGCAGTAAACTAGACACAAAATCTAGGGCTCTTTATTGAACATATTATGAATTCCAACAGGACATTGTCGAGCCATGGGCAGGGTTCAATTCATGTTTTGAAGGTATCTAAATGCTCTGTTCTTGTAGAAATTTACATCTAGCATTATTGGATTCATTGAAGGTCATAGTTGGCCCTGGCGATGCGATGCATAGGCGCGAGCGATTAGGAAGCCACGATACCATGCGAGAGGAGAATGCGGAGGAGGAGATAATGGGTTAATGCATGGCTAGATCAAATTGCGCATAAGAAGGAAGACATTCCAGAAGCTAAGTCGATAGAAAAAATTGATCGTCGAAGAGATATATTTCTGGTTTTTTGCTTCAACATGTCAAGTTTGTTGCTTCTACTTTGGTTAATCGTGACTGTGGTTTTTAAGCATGAGGTATGCTTCTATATTAAATTTCTTATAGACATTTGTTTGCAAATTTATTAGTTCTACAATGTTGTTCCACCCCTATGGGTCGAACCAATTACACCTATACTTCCACCGAACTTTGAGGTTGGATATACAACTTACATGCCATCATTTGCATATGTGTGATCATTGGTTTAGTTAGTTGGTACCAATTTGTGGCTTCTCGAGTAATTGGTGGAGTCTAAAAACGTTTAACCATGCTTGAAGGTTCTTAGGGGATTCACAGAAATAAATATTTTTTGTCATTTGTCATTTCTTAGCATCAATTCCATTTGGAGGTTGGTAGCAAATAAGGAAATTCCACTCTATTCATCTCCTTGTGATCATTGGTTGCATGCCTTTCTATGCTTATATTGACATAGTGAAGGGAACTTTGTAGGGTTTTCCTATGGCCAATAACTTAACATGTGCTTCAAGTGCTCCACCTCCCAAGGCTGAACTTGATGATCCTTAAATTGTCCTCTGGTCAAAATTGGATTTTGACTGTCAAATTGCACATAAATATTTCCAACAACCATTCCAAGATCCCTTTACTCTGAAGTTTGCAACTTAAAAAATTGTTCAAAATCCTGGTGTGTAATAGGGGAATTTAGTATTATTTTTTTCATAGAAGTGAAGATTGCAATGGCCTTCTGTATTCCATCCATCTATCAAGTTATGGTTACTACAAACCTTATATATTTAAATAAATTACTTCATATGTTTTTGCTAGATGAAATTCCCATAAAAATCTCAGCATAGATAGTCTTTAATAATTGTACAAAAACGCATGCATTCTAGTTAATTTTTCTTGACTTATCCTAACACCATCAATTCATAGAATACATTGTAGAACATAGAGTAAAGCAAATAAAACCTGTAATTTAAGTAAAAATGGTAGAGTTTCCTTTAGAAATACTTTTTCTTGATGAATGCTAGAAAAAGAATTGGGATGCAGTAATCTGATTCAGAACAATGTTACCAAATATGGTTCTGTAAATTCACTCTTGGACATTTATCCAAAAGTGAGAAAACATACATATTCATGAGATCATGACCAAAGAGAAAATTATATACTTTTTCTTTTAAAATAATTTCAGTATGATCACCATGTCATCGAAACATGAATAAACCAGAAACCAAAATTCAAACACTTGTTCCCATAAAACATTACTGGTTTGGTCTTGACTAAAAGGTTACTTTACTGAGTTTATCAAGGCCTTAATGGGAAGAAACTTACTAACTGAAAGGACCCTACATAGTGCACATATTTTGTGTAAGGCCTTGAATATACGGTGTCAATTCATGCTGGGTTATGGATATTTTGATAAGAAATAACACTAAATCTCATTTTTTCACCATCCATCATGCAAAAGTAGATTGATGTATTGCTCAACTATTTATTTTTATCATCCAATCCCCGAGGATAGCTCAAAGTTTGTAAGCAATTGTATATTCCCACCTAAAAAACCCTTGAATAATGAAGGGTTGATACTTCATTGGTTTCTGCACCAAAATATTTTCTAATCTGGAAGCTGGAATTCGGGAGCAGGTCCCAGGGTTGTTGGGATAGCATCCTCCCACATTCCAGTACTAACATCACTAATGGTTTAAGTGTTATTCCTTATGGATCATCTTTTCCTTGAAATTGTTATCTATGGGATGTTGCATGCTATCTTACTACCATGGAATATCCATATGTTGGTATTTGGTTTCACATTAATACCCCCCTTACCCCTTTTTGCATTGGTCACCCCAACCAACCAGCCAATAATGTCCTAATCAACCCTTCCAATTCTATGTTTAGGTAAGGCCCCTAATTTGTTTAGATGTTAAAGATATCTTGCAATGTCAGTCCTTAATTGTTTAAATTTTTTATATAATACACTATTTAATCTCTATAACTATATTCCAACAAAACAAGACGACTCTTGACATTATAGGCATGTAATCCATGTCTGTTGTTTTATGCCATTAAAAAAATGGTGTTTGATTGTCAGCTTTGCTTCGTCAAATTGAATATTTTCATGTTACAATAGATTTGGTATTGTTGTTGTCAGGGATGGACCCTTTTTGAGATTGTTATATATGCACGTATTCATAATTGGATTGCTTATGAAGAGACCTTTAAACCAAACTTTGTTTTGGAAAAAATGGTGATAAGAAGGGTTGTTTATTCCTTGGGAGATTCGATTTCTCAGGTAACACATTTGAAATATAAGTGCATACTTAGTGACAAGAAGAAATTAATTATGCAATTGGTGCATTCTTTATATCAAACCAATTACATTGTAGACATACATATTGCAGACTATAATTATTGTCATGGATTGGTGGTGCTATGAAGGAAAGCAAATTTTCAAATTTAATAGAATCTGGATGTTTAGATATGTCCTTGTTGGGTTTTCCCTTCATGGCTCTTTGTCACATTATTATTACCATCTTTGTGAGGTAATACCTACTTCCATTTTTTGAAATTCTCACCATATGGAACTTGTTTTAATTTGAATCCTTTTTTTGGTCCCTTACAAATAGGTGTACAACCATTTATGGTTATATAGGTTATTTTTCCTTTCTAGGGTTGGTGGGCAGTACTTGAAAAGGTGGCATTTGACCAAACTGTATGGACTTGAATCTGTAAGAGTAATTATTTTATACTATTTGGTTTGCTGCGATTTGAGTAACGAGCCAATATTTTTGGTGAATTGAAAGCTAACTTTTGGCTAGTTTTGAGGGTAAGATATGAAATTTTTCCTTAAGTACAAGTGGGAGATATGGTCTAGTACTCTTTCCTATGAATAATATTACCCTCTTTGTCATGATTCTTGAAGGTTTATAATAGATATTACTATTGTTTTCACACCATTTTTCTTTCTTGTCTAGGAAGGTTAAGACATTGTCACACATTTTGTGTCATTTGTTAAGGTGGAGCTGGAAATGCTTTGTTTGTTTCACAAGTAGGTTGGAAGTTCTGGCCGTTTGTACGCTTAAAAAAACCTATAGGTGTCCTTACCGGTAGAAATTATGTCATGAAACTATAAATGTTGTAAAATAATGTAATTGAAAGAGTGTTTTTTAGAGTAGTAACACATAGGCCATTGAAGACTATTATTGAAAAGAAAATACTTGGAGGTGGTTAAGTTGATAAAAAAATTGCTATGAAAACTATAGATGCTAGTAGAAGGATGTAATTGAAAATACTTTTTAGTATAGTAATATATACCGGTGGAAGTGAGTGTTTACTAAAGGCGCATGCCACAAGTCAAACTATGGTGGAAGGGAAGGAAATATATGTGTCCCTCTTAGCTCTTGCTGATGTGATTAGTGCATTATAGAAGAAAAAACTCACATTCCTTAGAGGTAAATTCTCTTGAGTTTTGGTAAATTATCTTTAGTAAGGAAAGGTAATTTCTCTTGAGTTTTGAGGCAAATACACCCAAGGACAATGATAAGAAGGATAATAAAAAATATTCTAATCAATATACTATCAATCAATTCCAATGCTTTAAAGAGTGTAATACAACCAAAGAAAGTGGATTTCCCATACATAAGGAGGTAATTGATGCATATTCCCAAGAGTTCACCATTACCGAGTACAAGTTATTTTCAAAATGCAATACACCCAAGAATAGATCAACACATTCACCAATTCCAAGTTGTAAACCTTGTGCGTGTTTGAATGGACCTTTTAAATAAAAATTACATATTTCATATTAGAAGATAGAGTTATGTTTTGTTGGCTTGTAAATAAGTTGGAAGGGATAGAGATTCCTTGCATGAGAAGTAAATTCATTAGAGAAAATTTCAACTCAAAATGGGCCTTTTAACTTTTATTCAAATTCCATGTCATCATGTGTTAGCCAATGAAATTGCTTCAAATTTGAAATACCCTATAGGTCTTAAACACTTTTTTAATATAAATTTGGGGATAGGTATCATAAAAAAAACTACTTTTTTGTTTGTATTTTTGACATATCTCCCCGTGTTTTTACCCAAATTTCGATCAGAAGAGCTCATTGGATGCGGAATTAAATTCCACATCCAACGAGTACCCACTTGGCATACTTTTGATGGACCCCTCTACCCCAAAAACAAGAAATACCTAAAAAAATGGAATGATGATACTGAAAAAATGGAATGATGACATCATCATTCCATTTTTTCAGGTATTTCTTGTTTTTGGGGTAGCGGGGTCCGTCAAAAGTATGCCAAGTGGGTACTCGTTGGATGCGGAATTTAATTCTGCATCCAATGAGCTCTTCCGATCGAAATTTGAGTAAAAACACGGGGAGATATGTCAAAAATACAAACAAAAAAGTAGTTTTTTTCTTTTCTTCCTCCAAAATTAATAAATATTATTTTATTATTTTAAATATTATTTTATTAGTTCATTTTAGGAGACCCATTTTGAGTTGAAATTTTCTCTAATGCTTCTTCTATACTAGTCCCACATATGACACATTTATAATAAAATTATATGGTTTCAATAAATACCCATGTTGTCCTGATTTACTAGTCCATGCGTTGCTTGCTCTGATTGTAGCCTGTTGAGTCCAAATTTGGTCCCTTTTTAACCACCTTTAATCACCTTTCTTCCCTTGTTTTACACTGCTTAGCATGCCAATCAGACTGACTTTCTTCACTTTATTCCCTAAATTGTCAAGGTAAGACTGATTATTGTTTTACCTTATTAATGCTTATTCTTGTGACAATTAAGGCTATTTATCTCTCGAAATTGTGCTAATATGTGTGATCTATGAAGATAATGTGAGATGGGCAGAATGCAGGGGGATGATGCTGAATAAGTCTAGGGACGAGGGATGGTCGTGACACAAAAGGGATCCTCAACCTGTCCATCATCGATTGAGGCACGTGATATTCTAGACAAGAGCCGGTCAGAGTAGCCGTAACAGAATGTGCTATGATCGAGGGATCTTCAGTATAACTGCTCGAATATTATGGCGATCTGAGAAGATCGCTACTTCTTGGCCAGTCAACAGTCTTCTTGCATTTTCTATAATTGTAACATGCCACGTCTTGTAACAAACAGTGTTATTCAGGGCGCCTGAAGATCAGAGATCTTCATGGCTGCCCTTTGTAATAGGATGGGATGTTATCACTTGTAGGTATAAATGCAGAAAGATGTCTCGACCCAGGGGGGTTGGAAGATAGTTAATTCATTTGGTGTATTGATAGCGGGAGCAATCTGTAATAATTCTTCCTTTTTAATACAAAGAGTTACTGCTGGTTTAAGGGAGCTGTACATTGTTCATCCAGCGTCTCTGTGTGAAGGCTGGGCCCGCCTTCCGCAGAGATTGCTGAGTTAAGGTAGGATCTTTTAATTTGTGGTTGTGTGATGTTTCGTTAATCATATTTTCTGTGTGCACAGCAGTAGTGTGTGTGATTTACAGCATTGCATTTTCCTAAGATCAATAACTGTAACAGCGTAACAGTCGACTGAGTAGATAATCTTTATGCAATTTATTCAATAGCTGTACACAGCTCTGTTCATCTCATGGTTCCAGGTTGACATCCCACGAACCCTGTGTAATTCTTTGATTGTTATAATTGTTGATCTTTATTTCTGCAATTCAATTCTTAGAATAGCCGAGCTTGATCTGTCGCAATTGAATTTCTAGATTACAATTAATTTATGATTACAAGTTCCAAGTGTGATTAGATCAATAGGTAATTCATTTATTTTGAGTTATGAATAGGATTTCCTTTCTGTTAGTAATTGTTGTTGAATCTGATTTCATTTCTCATTGATGCATAGAAGGACAAGGTTGAATTGGTAGAGTTAGAAGATTGATGGGATTACACAAAGTTTGAGGGATGAACATAGTTGTTTAAGAACAGTATTCACTACAATGATTTGGTGTTTAGCATATATTGTGCACTTACCCTTTGAAACAAAAGACTTCCTCGGGTTGACAATGAATTTCGTAAGCTCTGTGTGTTGATAATAACTTATCTGCATTTAGGGTGCTCGACATTTTGGCGCCGTTGTCGGGGAAGGGTAATTAAACACTATCAGTAGTTGCATTTGATAATTATTTTTAGTCAGTCTCTTTTTATTCTTTCTGATGAAATGATTTGGGTTGTATGAATACTAGAAGGGTAAAACGCGATCAATTCCCAACTCCCAAAACCCCACAAGATACTAATAGTGCAGGTGGCTCAAGTCGAGGTCGAGGAGCACCATTGGGAAGAAGGACGTTCATTGACGACCTTGTTGACAGAACTGATTCATCCACTGGAGCTCGTCTTCAAGAAACTCCTAACAGAAGAAACCCTGCTGATCCTGGGGAGCTAGCGTCAAGATCCACGGTGGAGAATACACGAGCAGCTGCGACGTCCTCAGCCATCCCTGTAGACAAAGACACAGCTGTTACAATAGGACCTGCTGGTAGAGGTCCAAATTATCACATTAACGGGAGGAGTGTAACTAAGGAAGAGTGGGATCAGTACCACCAGAAGCTCCTGGGACAGTGGAAAAATGAAGAAAAGAACGAGCAACAAGAGAAGAACGAAGAAAAGAACATAGGAGGAGACGAAGAGGAGAAAACAGAAGAAGAGATGAGTAACAGACACGGGGCCGACGAGGAAGAAGTGATTGGAGAAAACTATCATCATGAGAATCACTCCCTGCTAGAGGGAACAGTGGCTACATTGCAATTTCCTATTCAACAACCAGATGGGGCAACTCCTATGAAGAATATCTCACCATCGGTGTTACCTCGTTTCCATGGAAAGGCGGCAGAAGACCCAGACGAATTCCTTTTTGAATTCGATATTCTTTGTCGCAGTTACGATTATATCACCGATGCCCAAAAACTAAAACTTTTTCTTGTTACCCTTAAGGACAATGCATTACGCTGGTTCATGAGCCTTGGGGGAGGGACCGTTACTAATTGGGATGCAATGAAGCAGGTGTTCCTGGAGAAATACCAGGAATACTGTAACACCAAGGATAAGAGAGAGGATTTATTTAAAATGGTGCAGAAGGAGGACGAAAGTTTGGAAGATTTCGTGGAAAGACTGCTGTACAATGTGCAGAGAGCTGGGCAGACAAACATGGGACTAGATGTACTCAAAATAATCTTGCTTCAGGGAATCAGGGATGATTGTCTAGATATGTTAAACCTGCTTGGTAAGGGAGACATCTCCAAAGAACCTTTCGACAAAATTGTGGAGCTGTGCAAAAGATACTCTAGAGGGTCTTCCAGAAATAATAAGCGGGATAAATGAGAAAAGCTGGAACATGACGTCTTCGACCGAACTCAGAAGTCATCCAATGGAGGCGCTACCCGTGCAGAGATAGGCAATCTACTTGAAAATTTTAAAACAGAAATGATGAGCTCCATCTCTTCTGAAATTGATGTCCTGAAGGCGAAACAAAAACAAGTAGTAGAGGATCTCACATTAGGTGTGTTCTGCCCCCGATGTAGAAAGAATCATCCATTGAGAGAATGCCCGCTTGACAAAGTGAACGTATGTCAGCTGTGTGAGCTGAACCATGACATGAAGGAATGCCCTTCACTTCCTCAAGTCAAGGCCTTTTTGCAGGGATCAAAC